>CAUYSK010088420.1:0-11134 GCA_963575035.1 Avahi laniger | reverse complement strand
GAATTTTTTTTGTTGATTTTCTGCTAGAATGATCTGTCTATTGTTGAAAGTGGGATGTTGAAGTACCCACTATTATTTTATTGGGGTCAATCTCTTTCCTTAGCATAATAATATTTCCTTTACATATCTGGGTGCTCCAGTGTTGGAGATATACAATTATGTGTATAGATATGTATATATAAATTTACAATTATTATATCCTCTAGCTGAATTAATTTTTTTATCTTTAATGACTTTCTTTTTACCATTTTTTTTTTTGAGACAGAGTCTGGCTCTGTTGCCCTGGCTAGAGTGCCATGGCATCAGCCTACTCACAGCAACCTCAAACACCTGGGCTCAAGTGATCCTCCTGTCTCAGCCTCCCAAGTAGCTGGGACTACAGGTATGTGCCACCACACCCAGTTAATTTTTTCTATATATATATTTTTAGTTGTCCAGATAATTTCTTTCTATTTTTAGTAGAGACGGGGTCTTGCTCATTGTTCAGGCTGGTCTTGAACTCCTGATCTAGAGTGATCCACCTGCCTCGGCCTCCCAGGGTGCTAGGATTACAGGTGTGAGCCACTGTGCCCAGCCTCTTTTTACCATTTTTGACTTAAAATTTATTTTATCTGAAATAATTACAGCTACTCTTGCTGATTTTTGGTTTCCATTGTTTGGAATTTTTTTTTCATTGTTTTCAGTCTGTGTATATCTTTACAAGTGAAGTGAGTTTCTTGCAAGCAACACACATGTATATATAATTGGGTCTATTTTTTTTATCCATTCAGCCCATCTATATTTTTAATAGGGGAATTTAAGCCATTTATATTTAAGGTTGTTTTTGATAGGTGAGGACTTATTCCTGACATTTTGTTAATTGTTTTCTGATTGTTTTATATTTCCTTTCTTCCTCTTTTATTGTTTACCTTTACAATTTTGTGGGATTTTGTGGTGATAATATTTTATTCCTTTCTCTTTTTTATTTGTGTATCTGCTTTAACAGTGAGCTTTATACTTTCATGTGTCTTCATGACAAAGGATCATCCTTTCACTTCCAGATGTAGGAGCCCCTTAAGCATTTTTTGTAGGACCAGTCTAGTGATGAATTCCCTCAGTTTTTGCTTGTCTGGGAAATATTTTATTTCTCCTTCATTTTGGGAATATAGATTTGCTGTGTATAATATTCTTGGATGGTGGGGGATGGGTTTCGTCACTTATAATATATCACACTACTCTCCTGGCTTGTAATGTTTTCACTAAGAAATCCAGTTAGTCTGATGAGGATTCCTTTATATGTGACTAGATGCTTTTCTGTTGCTGTTTTTAAGATTCTCTCCCTGTCTTTGATTTTTGACAGTTTGAATATAATGTGCCTTTTTGGGTGAATATATTTGGAAATATTTGAATTTCCTTTATCTGGGACGTTTATATCTCTCACAAGAGTCTGGAAGTTTTCAGATATTATTTTGTTAAGTAGGTCTTCTCTGCCTTTGCCCATCTCTTCTTCTGGAACTTCCACAATTCAAATATTTGGTCACTTTTTAATGTCCCATTATGTCACGCAGTATTTCTTCATTCTTGTTTATTTTCATTATTATTATTATTTTGGTCTGACTGAGTTATTTCAAAAGACCTATCTTTAAGTTCAGGAATTCTTTCTTCTACTTCATCTAGTCTATTGTTGAACGTCTCAAATGTATTTTTATTTCATTCATAAAGTTCTTTATTTCCAGGATTTCTATTTGGTTCTTTTTATGATATCTATTCCTTTGTTAAATTTCTAATTCAGTTCATGAAATTTTTCCTGATTTCTTCATGTCATTTATCTGTATTCTCTTGTATCTCACAGATTTTCTTTAATATCATGTTTTAAACTTCTTTTTCAGTCATTTTATAGATTTCCTTTTTTTAAGGTCTGTTACTGGAGAATTATTGTTCTTTTGGAGTTGTTCTCTTTCCTTGCTTTTTCATATTCCTTGTGTCCTTACATTAATATCTGTGCATCTGATGCAACAGTCACTTCTTGCAATTTTGTTAATCAGCTCTTATAGGGAAATAATTTTTCCTGTGGATCTACAGTGTTGGTTTGGGAAAGGTACTTAGGCTTTGATTCTTGGTCAGTATAACAGTGTAGTCTTCTAGTCTTCATGTGATTTCTTTGGCTGCAGTCAATGTCAGTGGTGTGTGTGAATTCTTCAGTGGCTTAAGCTATGATTATTAGCGAAAGCTGTGGTGAGGCTTTTCTGGGACAGAAATGCCAGGTGGTCCAGTCCTCAGGTACCTGTGGTAGCAATGGCAGGCAGGGCATGCAGTCTTCAAGGGCACAACAGTGTAAGCAGATGACAGTAGTGGTAGGTCTTGGTGAGCCAGTCCTTAGGTCTACTAGCGGTGTACTCAGGTGGCAGTAGTGGCAGCAGCAAACTGGGTGGGCAGGTCCTTGGCCCTGAGGGATGAGTGCAGGTACCATTGGTGGGGGTGATAGCTTGGATGGGCTGATCCTCAGGCCCCTGAGTGACGTGTGTTGGTGAGCACTGGCAGTGGCAGGAGTGGCAGGCTGGGCAAAACAGTATTCAGGTCCCCAGGGGGTAAATGTTGGCACTGGAGATAGACAGAGTAAGCCTGTCCTTATGACCTTGAATGGTGTGTGCATGCACTGATGGCAGAGGTCAGAGAAGGCCTTCCTCCAGTACCCCAGACAGCTCATGCTGGTGGCAGTGGTCAGCACAATGAGCCTATCATCTAGCCCTTTGTAGACATGTGTGGGTGCTGACAGTGGCAGTGGTGGCTGGGATAAGAATGTCCCTAAACCCCTGGACAACATGCTAAGATGCTGGTGGGGGCATCAGCAGCGATGGGTAAGGCATGTCCACCTTCCAGCCTCACGTGGTACACTTGGGCACTGGTGGTGATGGTGGTCTGTACACTTAACCTTCCATAAAGTGTCTATTTATAACAGCTAATTCCCTCCTACACTTCTTAAAAATCTAAGAAACTAAATCCAAACTTATGCTGAACCAATATGTTGTATACAGGACTATCCTTTGTTTGAATTGGGTCTTCTTCAGTCAGCGAAAGATTACACGGTACTAAATATATCATCATTTTCCCCTTGAATTACTAGGATTTCCACTTGAGGAAAATAGGACATATGCATGAAATATATTTAAATGCAACTTCCGCAATGACATGAAGAAAAATAATTGGAAATAAAGTTGTATTCATTTCTTTAGAGGTAGCTTGGTTCTTTGGTTATAAAGCATGTTATTTTAAGTAAAAATATCCCAAAATATGAAGGAATAATATTACAGATGCCAAATATTACAGGATATATAAATACTTGAGTAAATCCTTATGAGAAGAAGAAATGTTTTCAAATCTTCAGCTTTTCAGAACAGAAAGAGTGTTGATTCTGGCATTGAGTGTAAACCACCTACATATCATTTTTCATGAGCTTCCAAAAGATGAAGCCAAAGGGCCAAATCTATACTGAAATTCCCTGTTGAGAAGGTGGGAAAAAAAAAAAAAAGAGAAGAAACCCAACAATAATGGAAATACTCAGTCTGCGTATTTAACCATTCTAGACTATGCCAACCAAGAAGTTAGTATTATAAGTACTTGGTTATATTCATCTCTTATATTTCATTTATTGCCTGTTTTTAAAAACAGTAGGCCGCCTGACCTACATTTTATCCAGGTAATTCACAGTGGATTTGCTTAAGTCCAGCTCTAGTGAAATGAAATTTTTTTATCTGCAGACTTTCTTCCTCTGAACCATGTCACTAGAAAGAAGAAAAATATTGATGATGAATATCACTATTTTTAATCTTGAATGTATACTCTTCTACCTCTCGAATATATATCCAAGGCTATACTCTAACCAGAACACAATGTTTTCACAGTGTTAATACAAATGACAAACTATGATCTTTTGAATAAAATAATAGGAAGATTTTTTATATTTTTATCGTAATATGTTGTATTTGATTGATTCTTATCAACTACTTGTTGCTCAAAATATTGATCTCATTCCTTGTAGAATATTTTATGAGCTATTTCAATCTAACCAATGGTGAGGTACCATCGAATTCAGATTTATAGCTACCATCTTTGCAAGAATTTCTCATTGATTTCTGGAAGAGCGTTTCATTACATAGGTGTAATATTTTAAGAAAATCATGGTAAATCCACCAACAGAAATTTTATGCAGTCATTAAATTATATGTTTAAAAAGAATTTTTAATATGAAATAATGCTTTTTTTTACAGAATAATGATGTCAAATAAAAGACAGAACATATTTTAAATATAGTATAAAGTTAATTATGTAAAAATATATGGCTAATAAAGATAAGAAAGAAATATTTTAAAATATGAATATTGATTGCTAGACATATGGGACTATGACAAATTTCTTTTATATATTCTATCCATGTATCCTTAAATTCTCTTCTCTTCCTCTATTATTATTTTTTGTCTCTGGCTTAACTATATAATTTTTCCTCAGGTCAGAAGCAGGCCCTAGGCTTCTCCTTTCCTTCAGTAATGTCATATTTAATCAATCACTTTAACCCAGGAATGTTAATTTAGAAATATTTTCATAACTTATTCTTTTCATTTCCTGTCTTACCATCACTGCCCTAAATCAGGCTCATACCATCTCTTGTCTGGACTGTGCCACAGCCTCCTACTTTGTCTCCCTACCTTTAGTTTTGCTCCCTTCATAGCCATCCTCTATATATAGTCTAGAGAATATATTTCAAGTGAATATATGATCATCTAACTGTCTTTAAATAGTGTTCTATTGACTCCAGAATCAAGTTCCTCAGTGTGACATAAAATAACCCCTCTAGGACCTAGAGCAGAGCCTCCTCTCATCTTGCCCTTCCATATTTAGTATTTTGTAGAATGTAAACAATATGCACTTCTATACTTTATGGATTTGTTCAGACTATTTTTCCTGGTCAATATACCCTGAATAAAGTTTATTTCTACTATAACTTACAATGAGGATAGCTTCTCCTTTCTGGAGCCTTCTTCCTATTGGCACTAAATGGTCTAACTATCCCTCTTGGTAAGTATCCCTTACTTAGTGGCCTAACCTGGTTCTTCTTATAGTTAACCTAAACTATATAACACTGAATTAATTTACTTAGGAATTGTTGCTTCCACTATACCATAAGCTTTTGGTGAGGAAAGGCTGTTAATAATTCATAATTTATTCATCCCAATGCTTAGCATGGGTCTAGCATATAGCAGGCACTCAATAAATGTCTATTGAATCAAACTAAACTTACAGTCATATAAAATTATATTAGATTAAATATTTTGCTCTAGGAAGTCAATGCTTTGATGTATTAGGAACAAGTTAAATAGATGTTGAATACTGGAATCGGACAGTGTTATCACATCTTTGGTATAATACAAAAAAACTCAAAAAAATTAGTTTATTTTGTGATGTTTCTGTTTCTTATTCCATCCCAGAAAAATCATATACTAAAGTTCTTTAGAGATATGAGGACAAAAGAAGTGTGTTCTTTAAATCTTCAGAATAAAAAAATATTAATATAAAATTTCACAAATTAGGTGGGCACATAGTTAAAAGTTATCTCAGTTCTATGTAGTTTCTGTGGCTTGGAAGCTTCTTTTAGAGGCATAGTATTTTTCTTAACACTTACCTAAGAGGACATACCTAAGGTTTGGAAATCAGTAGAGAACATCCATTTCTGAGAAATTTCCTGTATTCTGTGGTTCTGGTCAGGATGGTCAAAAGCACTGTGCCATGTATCCTCTTAGTCTGGTTCCAGGCTGAGCATAAGAAGATGCTCAAGATCCTTGTTCAGATACTGATTAACCACAGGCTCTGGGAAAAGCAAATAAATGCTTGGATTTCAATTTCCTTTCCTGTGATGCATAAGCATTAACATTGCTTAAGAGAAGAGGTCAGCTGTCTCATCGAGCATGGCTGGACTGCTGCTTCCACTACTCACTGCAGTCTCAGAAACTACCTTGCACAAGCACAGATCACAGATCTCTACTTTTAGCATGCTATTACTGGTTTTCTAAGATACTTATAAGAAATAAGACCCACATTTCAGTTTTTTCAACTATGAATAATAGTCACAACCCAAAACCATCATCAACGGTGAATTGATAGCCTGTGGTGGTTCTTTGTCTATGTCAGCAAGTTTCTTTGTCCTCCTCACCCTGAGTACAGTTATATAATCTAAAATGCATATGCTTTATAATGCATCACTCATAATTCTTTTGATCTGGCCATTGTCTTAACAGTGTTTTTTTTGCCAGGTTAGAATGAATTTAAAGATAAAATGTTGTAATAAGCTGAATATGTATGGCTTCTTAATCCTTTAAATCTTTAGGCAATTATTTCTCACTCACACACCCTCATTCTAAGCTAAACCATAGAAAATCCCCTTTCTGCATGCAGAAAAATACAGATAGCCCATCAGGAAGGGAATTCACTTCTGAAAACAAAACAAACTTTCTCTCTAGTAATCTTACTTTTCCTTCACTTTAAGGAGAGACACAATAAAACACCACTTATGAAAGGAGATTAGAAATGGACTAAAACAGAGGTTTGGCATGTTTTGTTTTTTTATTCTGATTTACCCACTGATTCCATCCAGTGAAGCTAGCAGTACCTGGTAGTGAATAGAAGCAAAGAACAAGGAAGGATGGAATTCAAAAAGAGAACAGCAAAGTATAAAGGAGCATAAACAGAGAAGAAGACAGGGAAAAGGGAAAGAGGTTGAGCAAGGAAAGCTGATTGCTTCTCCGTGCCAGGCAGATAATCCAGAATTTTAAATATTGCAAGCCATGTAATCCACATTTTACATATTTACCAACTAAATGATCTTATTATTCTCAATTTACCCTTAAAGAAATGAGTCTCAGAAATACTAAGCAACTTGCCCGAGGTTGCACAGCTATTGCTGCTTCCACTTCAATGTCAACACGCATTCTCCCAGCCTTTGCTGAGTCTATGTTGTGCACGGCATCAAGACCTGTGACTTACCTTCTTTAATCTTTTCAGGAACAGTTTTATAGCTTGTGTTTCTTTTCCGCATCAGCCAAATATTAGATGCTTGTTGCTCACACATATTAATTAAATATATGATTACATCCAGTATTTTAAAGAAATATCTTTGAAAGGTAATGAAAGCCTTTGAATATTTTTCAAAGCATTAGTTTAAATATAATCATTTTCTCTTGGCCTAAAACTGTATTACTTCATGATCGAACATTATTTTTCAGAACTAAGAATTTAATGTAAATGATTTAAATTCACTTAGCTTGCTGCAATATTGTCTGGAATTAAAAGAATAAAATGAAATTTTTATTATATTTTAAAATCTGCATTTTAATAACATGAAATTATGTTATGAGAGAAAAAACTTCACTAGTGGTTATCTGTGTGAGGAAAATATTAAAGGAGAAAATGTTAAATAGTTATAATCAGTCATGTATGAAGTTAAATATGGAAGATGAAGAAATGTATTTTAAGTAATATAATCCACTCTCATGGGTTAATTATCACTGTCATATATTGGGGAGTTTCACTAAGCATATAATATAACTAGATAAATTAGTGCCTACTAGAGTTAGCAGTAGTGATCAAACATTGCCATTTGGGAGATAGATAGGTATTAATTCATAGATTATAGAAATCCTTAGAAATTTTAGAGGGGAAAAGATATTATAAATTAAGACATAACTAAATTCATTAAAAATTTTGCAACTTATTCCCTGAAGATTTTAGAAAATTTGGAAGACAAAATGTTTTATTAAACTGTGTTATAGAATTAGCTTACTCAAAATAGTGGCACGGAAAAGCTACTTGGAGGAATACAGCTTTTGTCCTTAGAATTAATGGAAACACCTTAACACAGATGTGTGAATTGTGTCATGTTATGAGGCTCAAAGAACTCAGATCATATTCACAGGAATGGCAGCTTCTGGCTTGCTGGAGGCGTACTACCTCCCCTCCCTGTTTTGAACAATGAGTTATGGGGTTTTTAATAAGGTGAAATTGCCATGAACTTTTTGAAGGAAAGATTCAGGAACTAGAAGAATAGCTGATGGAATGATATCTTAGATGGTTTTCATTACAACTGTGTAATAGAGGAATGAATAGAGGAATGAGAAATTCAGAAGAGATAATGCGTTACCTTAGGTCAGGGATTGACAATTTTTTTGTAAGAGGCCAAATAGTAAATATTTTCAGCTTTGTGGGCCATACAGTCTCTATTATAACTACTCGATCTATTACTGTACTGAGAAAGCAGACAGACAATATGTAAACAAGTGAACATAGCCGTATTCTAATGCAATTTTATTTATTAACACCGAAATTTGATTTTCATATGATGTTTATGTGTCACAAAAAGTTCTTCTTTTGATTTGTTTTCAGCCATCTAACAATATAAAATCAACCATTTTTAGCTCTTAGACCATATAAGAACAGGCAGCAGGCCAGATTTATGGCCGTGGGTTACCAATATCTGCCTTAGATGGATGGATGGCTGTTTGTCTGGATGGAAAAAGAAGGCTAGGAACCAGAGTATTTGCCCAGGAAGCACCCACATGCCACATCTCTCTGCCTGTGATGAATACAGCCACAGCCGATCACACCCAGTTCTGTTTTGACTAGCACCCAAGGACACTGTGGGGGTAGGATAGCAGCAAGCAGGAAAAAAACCCAACTCATTTGAACTATAAAGACTGGTCTTTTTAGGATCTGTTTGTGCTAAAAAAAAAGAAAAAAAGACTCTTTGGCTTTGGGCGCTTCATAGTTAATGTCTGTCTTCTCCAAAACCTCAAAGATTCAGAGGCGGCAAAGGCTGTGTCAACCATAATCCCTGCTCTATGTCGGGGCGGAGCACAGTGCTGGGCCCATAGCAGTAATCTTTACGTACTAGATAAACTGAACTCAATAGAACAGTGGCTGTTAGAGCCCTAGCAAACATATACCAATCTATTCAAAACTAATAAATTCAATTACTTTATGATAATGATTCTGAAGTAGAAAAATAAAATAGTATAAAATAAGAGATACAGCAGAAGCTCTTGTTTATTTAACTAGCTAAAGAGTCACATAAGAGTTTTGAGTGAACTTGACAGCTAAGAGACCAAAAAATGCATTACTTAAATGCAGCTCTATGCTTTTTAAACAGAACTTCATAAAGTTGTTAGGTCTATATAAAGTTTTGTACAAACTGTAGCTGATACATGAAGAACAACGTGAGAACTGGGCCTAATGAAATGTGCCTGCTTCGGCTTGGGTACAGAAGCACAACTTCTCTGCCACTGAATCAAATTAGGAGCAGATGGTAATTGGGACCATATGCAGTTTCAAAGGGCAGAGATGCAGGACATTCCAAAGTGAACACTGAACTTTTTTCCACAAGGACTAATGTTCATTAATAAGACATTGTAGTTGCTGAACTTACAGACGGCAACTGAATTACCTTGACGGTGAAGCAATTCATTTTTACAGGACTGACATCATTCGGTATTTTGGGAAAATTAATAGCAATAAGCAACTTTAGAAGTACTTTGTCATGTTTTTACATCTCCATTCTACAAGGACTATGTTTTTACACAAAAGGAAACTAGTCCTTTTATATTTTGCTTTTCTTTACTCATATTAATCTTCTAATTTCAGGGAAAATTAATATTTTATTAAGCCAGCAAATTAAACTTTCTGAAATGCATACACCGTTAAGATCATTTAAAAATATTGTATTACAAATTCTATTTTTCTGGTTCTATAATCTGAACACATTATTTAAACAAATAAAAAAGCCAAATAGTTAAGTTACAGTTTTCTCAATTTTAGTATAATCCAGAAACACACTTTTTCAATTTTAGAAGAGCAATGTTTGACAACTACTTATGAGAAGAGTTTGTGGGAATAGCCACATGAAAATGTAGCATTGTTTTATTTACCCCCAGCAGGAGCCCATGCTTATTGCTCTAGCAGTGGCTCTGACCACGTCAGGGAGATCATGTCTACTGTGGATAAATCACACTGAATGGAAATCAACTGAGGACTAACTACTTTTAAAGTTAAGCAGACCAGCATGAAAAGCAAGTCCTGACTTGGGAACAGTCAGATTGTAATAATTAGGGGACAGGTTGGAATAGATAAAAAAGAATACCAATGTGACCACCATTTTTAAGGACCTTCAGGTGCTACACTTAATAGTGTGATCTAGTCAGCTGGAAGATCTATTTCTTATTAGACATACCTCTGCTTTCTTGTCTTGGTGCTTTTGTTCTTGCCCTCTTCTCACCTTTCCCCTGAAACCCAATACCTCATATCCCTATATGCTTTAGGCCCTTAGAATGCAAACCTGTAGGATCTCTCTCTTCCCAATGTCCACAGTAGTTATTAGTTTAACACAGAGATTACAAACTTAATTGCACATGGAGGTCAGCATCTTAATGAATGAGCTGGGCTGGTTGTAGCAAAATAGTCCCATACAGAGCTTCAGAGTTGGACACAACTTCCCTCCTCTGAATAAAGCTAACTCTTCTCCAGCCCACTCATGGGTGCCACATGGGAATACAGACCCAATATTGCCCTGAGTGGTGATTTTTAAAAACAATTTGCAATCTGAATGTTAAAATTTCTAATTTATAAATGGTGGCAACACTAATTTAAATTATCAAATATATGCACTGCACATTTTTTGCCTGAGGGCAGTCAGATTGGTACCCTCTTCTTTAACTACTCATTTGACAAATCCACTTATATATGATGCTTTTAGTATTTGACATTCACTATATAAGCACCATAAACTTTTATTTAAACAGGTCAAAGTTTTATAATACATACTAGTTTTGCTTCTTTATCCAAATAGAATAGAAACTCCTTTTTTTATTTTAAAATATTACAGGGGTACAAATGTTTTTGGTTATATAGGTCACTTTTGTAATAGAAATTTTAACAATATATGATTCTACTGATCCATGAGCATCATATATTTTTCCATTTGTTTGTATGATCTGTAATTTCTTTCCTCAGTGCTTCATGGTTCTATTTGTAGAGGTCTTTCACTTTCTCGGTTAGATATATTCCTAGGTATTTTATTTTCTTTGTGGCTATTGTGAATGATATTGAGTCTTTGATT
>CAUYSK010088418.1:0-19969 GCA_963575035.1 Avahi laniger | reverse complement strand
CATCTATTAGATATTGGGCAGGGGGGAGGGGGGAGGAGGGAGGAGGGGACGGGTATATGTGTACACAAAGAGTGCAATGTGCACCACGTAATGGGATGGACATATTTGAAACCTGGACTGAGGGGGGAGGGGGGGCAAGGGCAACACACGTAACCTAAACATCTGTACCCTCATATTATGCTGAAATAAAAAAAATAAAAAAATAAAAAAATAAAAATAAAAAAAAAAAACATTTTCCTCCTCCCTCATGAAAAATTCCAGCTTCTCTGACGCTAGTGGATTATACTATAGTAATATCAAGTAATTTTGTCAGCAAATTCTATTCACTTCCCGATTATTCTCTTAATTTTTGAAGTCTTTGGCATCTGCTCCTGTTTTCTTAATATTACAATTTTAACAATCCCCCAAGCAACACCAATGTCCACAGGATTGATTATCCACTTTCTGGACTCCTTTATGGCCATATCTTCACTAACTATCTTCTCTGCTCTCTTTTTTGCAATCATTGACATAGCCACATCCTTGAAATTATCTTTGAAATTACAATTTAGAGATCCTCTGAGTCCAATTGAATTATGGACTCAATTACAACCAGAACATGTGTTCTTTCACTACTTTAGATCTTTTGTTCATCCTACTTCTGTTTACTTCATTTCCTCCCAACTGAGATTAGACTATCACTGACTATTTTCCTGTTCATATTCTAAATTCCTTTGCTCCATGATTTTCTTTTTTTTTTTTTTTTACACATTGCTGGAGGAGTCCCAGTAACTTCTTGCTGGAGAAAAACCCTACAGCTAGGCATATCTTTGTGATCTTTTTACATAATGATGGCAAACAATCCAACGAGATCTTAGTGCTCCTTAACAATGGTGTTACGCTTTGTTGCTGTTGCTGGTTTTTAGTCAACTCTCATCAGTAACAGTAAATTTCAACGTGAGTTTTGGAGGGGACAAACACCCAAATTATAGCATCCTAACAACACAACATCAAAATACACAAACTAAAAATTATATAGCTTAGAAGAGAACTAGATAAATTTACTATAATTGTTGGATAGTTTAATACCTCTCTAATCAGTAATTGACAGATCCAGCAGGCAGAAAATTAGTAAGGATATTGTTGACCTGAACAACACCATCAATCAGCTGAATTTAATTGGCATTTGTAGAATACCTCATCTAAAAATAGAAGAATCTGCATTGAAAATCACATGGAACATTTAACAGATAGACCACATTTGGGGACAAAATATATACCTTAAAAATACAAAAGAATAGAAATCATACGAAGTAGGCATTCAGACTACAATTGATAATAGAAATATAGCTGGAAAATTCCCAAATATTTGGAGATTAAATAATCTACTTCTAAATAACAAATGGGTCAAAGAAATCTCAAAGGAAATTTAAAAATATTTTAAAATAAATGAAAATATAGCTTATCAAAAATGTGGGATGCAGCAAAAACTGTGGTTAGAGAGAAATTTATAGAATACAATGTGCATATTAGAAGATAAGGAACATCTAAAGTTAATAATCTAAGCTTCCGTTTTAGGAAGGTAGAAAAAGAAGAACAAATTAAATCCAAACAAGCAAAGGGAAGATACAATAAAAATTACAACAGAAATCAATTAACTTGAAAATAGTAAATCAAAATAGAAAATCAATCAAGTGAAATCACTCAAATTGCTCTTCAAAAGATTAATGACATTGATAAACCACTACCCATCCTGTTATGTTAGGTAGGGATCAAATAGCAGGTGGTGGGTATAGGCCAGGAGGTTGGTTCCTAAGGATGGAGAAGCAGGGGATCAATCAGGAGAAGGAACTTCAGAAAAATGCAGAACACCTGATAATCATTTGGCAATATCCCACACCTCCTGTAAGTCCTTCCCCGGACCAGACCAATAAAAGGAAACCACCTGGGGGTCCTCAACGTCTGTCACACTCATGGAGACTGACCCGTTCCTCTCTCTGGAATGTATTTTCACTTTGGGTAGCTTCTTTCTTTACTTTCATTTTGTATAGTGTCTCTCTTTACTGTAATAAACTGTATGTGTGGTTTTGCTTTGTATTTGTGTTCACTCCATCATTGGCTCAACTCGGTACCAGTAATCACTCTTGACACTGGAAACTGGGGACCAGGGAACATCAAGATAGACCTAACAATCCTAATTAAGAAGAAAAAAAGAAAAAATAAAAATTACTAATAAAAAATGAAAAAGAAGCTATCACTACATATTCCATGGACATTTAAACGATAAAGAAATATATGAAAACTCTATGACCACAAATCTGAGAATTTAGATGTGTTCTTGAATACATAATCTACTAAAATTCATACAAAGAGAAAAAGTTCATCTGAATAGACCCATATGTATTAAAGAGATCGAATCAATAATTAATAACATTTTAAAAGAGAAAGCACCAAGCCCAGGCAGTTTCACTGGTGAATTCCACCAGACATTTAAGAAAGAACTAGATATTTCTCCAAATGAGATATACAAATGGCCAGCATGCACATGAAAACATCATTAGTTATTTGATGTGAAATGCAAATCAAAACCAAAATGCGATACCACTCTACACCCACTAGCATGGCTGTATTAAAAAAGATGGACAATAATGAATGTTAACAATGATGTGGAGAACTTGGAACCCTCATACAATGATGGTAGGAATGTAAAGTGTTGCAGTATCTTTAGAAAACAGTCTGAAAATTCCTCCATAGTTTAAATACAGAGTTGCCCTATGAGTAATCATTTTCTAGGTATGTGTCTAAGAGAAATGAAATCATAATGGCCAAAAAAAGGAAACAACCCAAATATCTATCAAATGATGAATGAATAAACAAGATGTGGAATATTCACACAATAGAATGTCATTAGGCAATAAAAAGGAATGAAATGATTGATATACATTGCATCATGGATAAACTTTGAAAACGTTTTGCTAAATGAACCAAGTGAGACCCAAAAGACCATATATATATACTTAATATTATATGAAATGTCCATTTCATATGAAATGGACCAGAACATTTATATGAAATGTCCAGAACAGTAAAGCTAAAAATACAGAATTTAGACTTGTGATTGCCATGATTTGAAGGTGAGGAGGAGGTACTGAGGAGTGGCTTCAAACGTGCACAGGGTTTCTATTTAGGGAAATGATAATGTTCTGAAATCAGGTCATAGTAATGGTTGCATTACTCTATGAATATACTAAAACTATTCAATTATGTAATTTAAATGGTTGAATTTATGGTATGTGAATTATATTTCAATAAAAATGTTAAAAATATAAACACGAAACTGCCTCTTTTCCAAAGTGACTGTTTCATTTGACATTCTCACCATAAGAGGGTACTTGCTTCTCTACATTTTCACCAATACTAGCTATGATCAGTTTTTAAAATTTTAGTCATTCCAATAGATGTATAGTGGTACCTATTTTAGTTTAAATTTGCATTTTCCTAATGTTCTAATAATATTGAGTATATTTTCATGTGCAAATATTTCATTATCCATTTATAATCTTGGGTGAAGTGTTAGTACAAGTTTAACCATTATTGAATTATTTTCTTACTACTCCACTTGAAAATACTTGAAACACTCTAGATAAATATCATTTATCAGATATATGTGTTGCTATTATATTACCCATGTCTGTGGTTGTTAATATTGTCTTTTGAAGGGCTGAAGTTTTTAATTTTGATGAAGTATAGGTTATTGGTTTGTTCTTTTATGGATCATACTTTTGATGTTGTACGTAAGAAATCTTTGCCTAACCCAAGGTCTCAAAGGTTTTCTCCTACACTTTGTTTTAGAAATTTTATAATTGTATGTTTTGTCTTTAGATCTTTGATCCATTTTGCATTAGTTTTGTATATGGTGCAGGGTATGGAAGTTTTGCTGTTGTTTATATATGGGTAATACTATTTTGAAAAAAAGAACCAAACTGAATAACTACACTAACTGACTAAATACCTACTATAAAGCTACACTAACTAAGACTTTGATATTGGTATGATATAGAAAAATGGAACAAATGAACACAATATAAAATCCAGAAATAGGCCTGTACATATATAGAGAACTGAATTTTAACAAAACTACAGAGGTAATTTAGTGGAGAAAGGACAACCTTCTACTTTGAAAAATTTACAAACTATTTCAAAATTATCAATGATAAGAAGTATTTCAGAGTAGCAAAAACCACAATAAATATTTTGAATTCAAATTATTAGAGGGGCCACAGTAAAGAAGTCTCATTCAACATAGGTGATTTTTCAAAGATAACATAGAACAAATTGTGAAAATTATTTTAGTACCAAGATAGAAAATAGTTGGAAACATGACACATGTTGCTACATAGCCATGCATAACTCATATTATTACTCTGTACTTATATAAAATTATATCAAAAATCATAGCTATTATTGATTACTAAGCACTTAACACTACATTAAAGACTTAAAAAGTATTATTTAATTTTCAGTGCATATGTAATACTCTCAGGCATTATTATTATCCTGAGAGTAGAGTTGAGGAAACTGAGCTGTAACAAGGCTTAGTTATTTGTCTTAAATTACACAGGTTACAAGTGATGCAACCAGGATTCAAACCAGATCTTGTGACTCCAGGGTATATTTCTTAACCAGTGAATAGATATATATTAAAGGTGTAGGCTGAGGAGTTCTGTTTTTGAAATAGTAGAAATCAGGTGTCAGGAAAATTTCTAAATGGATATTTGCAGTAGGTAGTTAAATGTTACAGGAGAAAAAAGTTAGATAGGATTATAATTAGAAGTCAATAACACGTACAGAGGTGTCAAGCTATAAGACTGAAAAATATCACCCAGGGAATATTATCAAGAAGGAGATAAAATGTAATGAGGGTATGAGAGTACCCAGACATTGGAGTAAGAAGAGGTGGCCAAAACATAGAAGGAAAATATAATAATAATAATAATAATAATAAAATAATAAAAGAAAGACGTTTCAAAAGAAAGGGAGTCACCAATGTAGCAAAGAAAGTTAGTCAAATGAAGATAGAAATACGTTGATTCCATTTGTCAAGTAAACCATCAGTGGCAACATTACAGGAAAAGTTTGTGAAGTAGTGGGCACAAAAACCAAATTTCAGCAAATTGAGGTGTTAAAGGCTAAATTAAAAATCCAGGTGTCATTATAGTATTACAGAAAAGATAATTTGATTTCACAAACATACAAAAATTTTTACAAAACACTATAAACAAAGTGAGAAAACTGAGTTAATGTATTTTTTAAAATAGTTCAGCCAATCAATAAGAAATTAGACAAACAATAGCAAAATATACAAAGGCTATGAACAAGCAGTTTTTTGTAGAGGAAATACAAATTATTATTAATAATAAATGTATGAAAAATTCTGCTGTTGATTGATACATTTCTCAGTTTGTCAACTGAATTCTGAATCTCTATAATTTCTGCTTGTTTTTTCTTATTATTTTAATGTCTTTTTTAAATTTCTGTGATAGGCTTCTGAATTCTTTCTCTGTGTTGTCTTGAAGTTCATCGAGCTTCTTCAGGACACCTATTTTGAATTCTTTGTCTGAATGGTCACCAATCTCTATCACTCCAGGATTTGTCACTGGTACCTTATTTAGTTTGTTTGGTGAGGTCATGTCTTCCTGGATGTTCTTGATGCTTGTGGTTTTTTGTTGATGTCTGGGCATTGAAGAGTTAGGTATTTATTTTAATCTTCATAGTCTGGCTTTGTTTGAACCTGTCCTTCTTAAGAAGGCTTTCCAGATACTCAAAGGGAACTGAGTGTTATGGTCTAAGTCTTTGATCACTGCAGCCGTATCAGCACTGGGGTTGCCACAAGCCCAGTCATGCTGTGTCTCTGGACACTTCTGGTGGCACTCCCTTGGCGAGCTTGGGTAAGATAAAAGAGAATTCCCTGGATTACCACCCAAAGACTCTTCCTTTATTCCCTCACTCTGTGCTGGGCTGCTTAAATTGAGGAAGAAGTGACATGGAGCACTCCCCTGTGGCCACCAGTGCCAGGTCACACGTGAAGCCAGCCCGGTCTCACTCAACGAGTGGTGACTGTTGCCTGGCTACCTCTGATGTTTACTCAAAGCCCAAGGGCTCTTTAGTCAGCAGGTGGTGAATCCTGCCAAGACTGGGTCCTTCCTTGCAAGGCAGCATGTTTCCTTCAGGCACAGGATGGGTCCAGAAATACTGTCCAGGACTAATGCCTGGACTCAGAGGCCTCAAGAGTCCGTTTGGTACTTGATTTTACTGTGGCTGAGCTGGTATCCAAGTTGCAAAGCACACTCCTCTGACGTCTTCTCTTTCCTTTCCTCATTTGGAAGAAGACTCTTCCTGAGCCAGGCTACCTGGAGTTGTGGGAGGGGTGACACAGGCACTGGCTTGTCCTCAGCTACTAGCGTCTCACTGTATCATGTATGCCCCAAGTCCACTGGCTCCAACCCACACAGCTAAAGGAATTTTTCAAGGATCGCAGCCCCTGTGGCCTGACTGCCTTACAAATTCAGTCCAGGCTCCAGGCTGCTCTTTGTCTGCTGGTGGTGGGGCTAGTGGGAATTCAGGCTTCAGGGCAGAGGATTTTCCTCTGGCCAGGCTGCCAAAAGGCTCCCTCTGTGGGCAGCAGGCAGAATTCTGCCCTGTGTTGTGTTCCCCTGTGTCAGTTTCAACTTACCACCCTATGATCACTTTATTCTCCCTCCTCTGGGCGTGCAGATTCTCGCTCCACCAGCACGGCACCACCAGGGGGTGGTGGAGGGTTGATGTAGGCAACGCAACACCGTCTTTTTCGTCCTTTTCAGTGCCTCTTTCCTTGATATAATGTAAAAACCAGGTAGTATGATTGCCCACCTGATTTTTGGTTCTTTAAAGCTGCTTGTTTACATGGATAGTTATTGAATTAGGTGTCCCTATGGAGGAATGATCGCGGGAGTTTCTACTCAGCCACCTTGCTCCGCCCCTTTATCTGCCTCCAGTGTGTTGCTCAGCTTCTCTCCCTCCTTCCCTCCCTCCTCCCCTTCTTTCCTTTCTCTACAGCTGGTGTGGCGTCCCATATGTTAATTTTTCCCTACATCTAAAACTGAGAGGAAAATGATTATGAAATAAAAGTAATTCCCTGTTAACAACAATAATCCACCTTTCTGGGTTCACCCAAATTCACCTTTCAGTTTCTGGGGCTAAATGTTTACCATGTGTGTTTGTTGTTAGCTCTTTTTAACTGTGTGTTTTTGCAGATGTGGAGACACTGCAATTTTTTTCACCGCTTGACCTTGGTAGAAGAGGACCCCAGAGGCCTAGGGGCTTACATTTTAGAGTTGATTATGAGTTCTAGCTTTACACTTTAACTTAGCCTTTCGAATGACATTGACAGATAGCCTCAGAAAATTACTTTGTTTTGTAAACCTGAGCTTTCAAGCATTAACCTCTGCTAATATTAGCCTAGGAAAAGAAGAAAAAACATTTTTATTTATTTTGCAATACATATTACAATGTGTCTCATAAAATTCTCCCTCAAATTAATTCTCCTAATATTTTGGAGAACCATATTTTTATCTGGCATGTTCTTGGCCTAATCATAGAAGAGATAAGTTTATTGCTTACATAACCATGTGAATCAGACATGGAAAATACATATTAAATTATTTAATTCATTCTTCTGCCAATAATGTTTTATTCCCTAAAGTCCATTTGTCTATTTCTTAGACTTGTTACATAATTCACTAACAATTTAACCAACATTCCTTATTTTCTTTATTTGTTTCTTAATTAATACAGATATCTTTCTCCAGTAAATGCAATTTTCATTGATATTTGCTGACTACATAAAAGAAATATTAATATTACCTTGCATTTTTATAGTTATTCTCAGCATATACATGTAATTTTTAAAAAATCTGTGCCACCAGTAACATTGTTGTAACTATTATATAAATGAGAAAATTAAGATTCAGAGAAATTTTATAACTTCTTCAACATACTATAGTTAGTGACTTATCCAACATGAACTACATTCTATTATTTTATAATTAAAATGACAACCATCTCATAAAAAAAGTAAATGAAAAAAGAATTAAATAAAAAGTTATTAAACCCCACACTAGATTAGCAATCCAAAGATACTCAAAACTGTGTGTTTTGGGGAAGAATTTAAAAATTCATCACTTTTTTTGTTTGTTTATTATTGTGACTCCTTTTGAGTTTTGACAAATGCATAGAATTATGCAGCCACAACTAATATCAAAACACAGAACAATCCCATTATTCTCAAATTTTCCAATGCTATCCCCTTGTGGTTATTTTTCTCATGACTTCCAGAAACCACTGATCTGTCCTATGTCACTATACTTTTGTGGGAATCATATAATATGTAGCATTTTGAGTCCAGCATAATGATGCATTTGAGATTTATCCTACTGTTGAGTGTCTGTTAGCTGCTTTTTATTGCTAAGCAGGATTGCATTGTATGGATACATCACAGTGTGTTCATCTCTTCTCCAGCTGAGGGACCTTAGAGTTGTTTCCAGTTTTTGGCAATTACAAACAAAGCTGGTATAATATTTACATACAGATGTTTGCAAGAATTTTTTTTATTTTTGAGACAGGGTTTCTCTATGTTGCCCAGGCTATCAAGAGATTCTAGATTTTTATTTCACTTGTGTAACTACCTGGGAATGAAATTGCTGGGTTAGATGTTACATTTAACTTTATAGAAACCTTCCAAACTGATTACCAAAGTGACTGTATTATTTTGCATTCTCACCAATAATATATAAACGTTCTAGTTGCTTTGCATCCTTTAGTATTTTCCCTCTCTTCCTTCTTTCCTTTTTTTATTCCTGCCTTCCTACCTACCTTCCTTTCTTCTTCTCCTTCTTTTTGTAATTTTAAAAGATTTGTAGTGGTATCTGATTGTAGTTTTAATTCACATTTCCTTAATAAATAATGATGTTAAGCACTTTTTCAGGTATTTATTTGCCATCCATATAATTTCTCTGGAAGAGTACCTATTATATAAACAGAGATGTATCTTTCACATCTTTTGCACATTTTATTTTATTGTGTTATGTTAGCTTATGTTCTTACTATTAATTTTTGAGAGTTGTTTATGAATTCAAGATATCAAAACAAAACTCTGGTCAAATGGGTGATTTTTAAACATTTTCTCCCAGTATGTGACTTGTTTTCTCTGATCTCTTATCAATATCTTTTGCAGAGCAAAACATTTTAATATTATGAAATCTAATTTAGCACTTTTCAAAAATTTAATTCTAGGAATACAAGGGGGAAAAAGACAGGCAATATGATGGGCAGGAGATGGAAATGATAAAGATCTGTGGGACAGATTGGCCATTAATTGTGGGCTTTAGAAAGTCACGTTGCTTCCTTATGTAACACAATTTTCTAATATTGAAATAAGAATAATGATGCCAAATAATTTCACGTGGTTACTATTAATAATACCTAACAAGTTTAGTTATGAAAATTCATGTTTTATATAATGTTAATGGTTACTATAAGAGAAGACATTTAAAATAAAATGTATCCATTTCATTCATGCTATCTCTGAAGTTTCAAGTGAAGGCAGCCTTCTAAGAAACTGCTCAAAATCATGGAGATCTGTGTTGTGCTTTTGTGTGTGTGTGTATGTGTGTGTGTGTGTGTGTGTGTGTGTATCTTTCTGTTCCCCTCTCACTCTATTCCACCCCTCAGCCAAATTACTGTGGTTTCTGGATAAGTCATACAGAAATAAGTCTCCACTTTATTCCATGGCATATTTATTCTATGGAGATAAAGGAGAACAGATTTTCTGGTTAGGACATTAGAAACTGGCACATTTTTTCCCAAGTAGATCAAGATGAGGGTAGGGACTGGGCTGATTAGAAGGCCAGGAAAGAGAATTACCCTCTCTCACAAACTTCCTTTCATACTTCACTGAATTGACTGCATCCATAATTCTATATGAATTGAAAATTAATTTGCCCTTCCCAATCATTTCTTTTTTAAAAATAATTCATTAATGAATGATTTTTTTAAAAGAATTGACAAAACTCATATATATTTATGATATGCCCCATGATTTTTAACATATGTATATAATCCATAGTGATTAAATCAAGCTAATACAACACTCACATAGGCATTATCCCACATATTTATTATTCTTAGTGGTGAGAGCATTTAAAATATACTATCAGCAAATTTCAGGTATACAGTATATTATTATTAACTATAGTCACCATGCTGTACAATAGATCTCTTGAACATATTCCTCCTGTGTAAATAAAACTTTGTATCCTTTGACCAACATTTTCGCAATTCCCCCAATCATTTCTTTTTAATCACAAATTTTTGTGCATAGAAAAAGGAATGAATTGGGGATAAGAGTACAAGAAGTTTAAATCCACCCGTGTCTCTTAACATATCTGAAGATGTGCAAGCTACCCATGTGGGGAGGATGTAAAAAGCTTCATCCAGATTACTGTCTTGAAGAGAACGTGTGTACATGAAGAAGGACTCTAGAGAGAGAACCTGAGGCTTCTGCCTGAAGAAACTCTAAGACCTTGAGACACTGGTTTTCAAGCAAAGATCTTTCAATAACCACTGAGATAGCTGAGATGCCATAGAACCCCAACAAGATTGTCGGCATATTTTTCTCTCTTCATTAAATACCTAAATTCCAGTTATCATAAATTGCTCTGGCATAATCTCTCACTGATAGAGGTACATATACACTCACAGTATATAGATGCATTATAAATATTATCAATCTAAATATTGTTATTGAATTCAATGAAGCAGTATCAGAGCTCTGTAAAGCCATGTGTATATGGGTTGAGTTTCTTTTTAACAGAAAAATAGCTGATGCACCATGAGACCCCTACTGAAGCTATAATTTCGTGACTTGCCTGTCACAGCAGTGGTCCTGTCAGAAGCTGGAAGCCAGACAGCAATGGCACATAGAAAGCCACCTTAGATTTTACTGGTTTAGGAAGTTTTTCCACTAATGCAAAACTTCAAAATTTCCAAAGCTTGCGTTTGATGCTTTCCTTCTCCCTTCCCCTGTCTAACTCCCACTGCTGACTTTTGACTAACCAAAGTCTCATAGTGTCTGATGCTCAATACATCTGTGCTAACCCCATATTTTCCAATCTCTATGCCTTCTCCATTAAAATTCTTATTTTTGAATATTTGAAGCCATTTAGTGTTTATATTAAATGAATTATAGTGTGCAGTTATTAGATGTTAGGCATTGAGCTAAAACCTTACATTTCTTATCTTGCTTGTTCCTCACAGCAATTCTTCAAGTAGATATGGCTTTATATCTGTGGGTGGGGAAAGGTGGTGGTAGAGAGATTTGAATATTTTGCCTAAGGTAACAAACACACAAGGGTGCAGTTCCTGAACTGAAACACAGGTGTGTATCATTGCAAAGCTAGTACATACCACTTCCTTTAAAATGGTATGTGAATTTTTACTAGAGATTTGTAAAAACAATAGGAATATCCTAGTTAAGAAATATGAGAGGATATACAAAAACAATTGACAAAAATGTTTGTTGGAAAATATCCATCTCCACTTATAATCATGGAAAATATATACATAATCTATATACATAATCATTAGGTGCAAAATCTTTAGATTCCAAATGTCCTGGGTTCAGTCTTGTCTCTACAAATTTCTGGCCATGTGATCTTGGGAAAGTTAATCTCTTTGTTCTCTAAGTTCTTTGAAATATGGGAATATATATATACACACATATACATACACAAATATATATATATGTCATAAAGACATTCTGAAGATTAAATCATTTAATATAAATAAAGCACTTAGAATAATTCGTAGCCTAAAATAGATGTTATGTGTTTTCTTAAAAACAAATCAAAGCTAAAATGTACATTGTTGTAGATTCCAGAGTCAAGAATGTAAGCTCCATAAAAGCAATAACTTTTTGTTTCTTCATGGATAGCTTCTCTGAACTTAGAACAATGCCCAAAACAAAGAAGTGCTCAGAAAATGTTTGTTAAACAAAATAATGAGTGATTTTCAACTCTGAAGATGCCAGAAAAGAAAAAAATACATGAAATAAATGCTAGGAAAATTGTGATGCAAATAGTAAATATGAAGTAGTTATAGTACATTTTATAGTTTTTCACTGCAATCTTGCAAAATATCTTCAAAAGTTAAAAGATCCGTATTTTTACAAAATATCAAGCTGCTGAGAATTTTTGTAAAGGAGGGAAATGTAGAAAAGGAAAATGTGAATGCAATCATGGGTTTAGTTACTTGTTATTTATAATAGTAAGAAAATAAAAATAAAAAGAAGCCAAAATTTATGATAAAATAGAAATTATAATATAATTTATTAGAATAGTCCATGACCACCAGACATAATATATGTAAAGTATAATATATGTTGTAACATGGAAAAGCTATAAAAGGTAATTCAAAACATCAAAACAGGTTATTTTTATTTAATTTTACAGAAATATGATTGATACAGTTTTCTTTTCAGTGCTGCTATAGTATCCTTTGTAATAATAAATAAAACATTTATTTCAGATTGAAACTGTTGAATTACATTCTTCTCTTACCAATAGTCATTTCTTCCAAACTTGACAAGATTATCTAAAGAGAGTAATTCATTTTTTGGTATGAATAATTTATTTCTTTTTCTATTATTTCCTTGAAAAGAGAATGAGCAAGAGATGAAAAACTATGGCATGAGAAAAAAATAAGCAAAACATTGAATCTAGGCTGACTTTCCCAAAATTTATTAAACTGCAACAACCGTGCTGAAAATTCCTAGTGCTAGTGAAGGCTGGCATTTTGCTCTTGATACGCAATCTTTGGCTTAGTTTTCCAGAGGATTTTGCAGGCAGGTCTTGTTGGAAAAGATAGTGGCCCAGGTAAAAAGAAAAATGATGTTTGACACAATGTCTCAGGTCCTAATCTATCAGGGAATCTCTCTAAGTGTGGTTGTTCATAAGAAATTGCAGCTTTTTAACAGTGAGCATGGAATAATATGTTTTTACAAACGTTGAATATACGGAGACTTTATAACTTCTAAAATTATAGCTCAACTTGAAATATTTGAGTTTTATGTAGGTCTGCTAAAATGTATACTTCGAGATGTCACACTTTTGCACATATATTCTCATTTTCATGTTACCAAATCTTAATATTAAGCAAAATGTTACATTCCATATCGAATGATATTTTTCACAAACCAAATATAGTTTTTCAAGGAGTCAGGATAAAGAGAGAAAAAAATTAAAAATTTGTAGTAGATTTCAAAAATTCTGAGGCACTTTTTGTCAAATTTTATAAGTTCCTTTAGCTTATAAAATCTTATATATTCTTCCATGTTGGTTATATCATTCTAGCAAATATTAAGATTCCAGGGGGGAGGATGATATTTTCCCCTGTATTTTAGATGGAAGTTTGATAGTCTTACTTTGTAAAGCCATGCAAGAACCATGAAATAAAAAATTCTATTGTTTAGCTAAAAAAGGGCAAATAAATCGTTGAAAAAAATCTGGGATTTAACTGGATTTAATTTCGAATAGTTAATTTATATTTCTTCTACTTAGTCTTTGCTTGATTTCACACGATGTGTTTTCAACCAGAACTCATTTTTCACATTGTGTTAGAACATAATAGGAGCAGGTGCAGAAAGATCATTAAATTGTATATGCAATCCCCTTGTAGAAGAACTATTATTTATCACTACCCTGATGGACTAGATGATGTCTCGAAATTTGAAAACACTGGGAAAAACATGTGATGGCTGCCAATTTCCTAAACCACCTTGTCATCATGTTTTTACTTTCTCATCATTAGCTGAGAGAATTTTAATGGAAACAATAAGAAATGGAAATCACTGAGGTTTTCTCTCCACCATTTGTTCTGGTTGTGACACTGGAATATGTGCAAATATTTCCTTTCTGATGAAGTGTTAGTTGACTAGAGTGGGCACTACACACAGTTTCCTATTGTTCTAAGATTATACACAGGGTCATTAAATCATGAGACCAAGTGGAAGCCACCATGACTGTTGACACACTTCTCACAAGGAAGGGCCATTCTTATAATGGAAGTTAATAAAAATCAATAGCCCAAAACATTTTAAAAATAAAAAAATTATCTGATTCTTTAAACAGGCTAAAAGAAGGAATGATCTAGCAAATTAATAATTCAATTAATTGTAAATAAATAGTAATGCTCAGATCTATGAACTAAATCAACCCCCAAATGTGTTATATTAAATATACCAATAAATATGTATATAAACTAATATTTTTTCTTTTAGTGTGAACATTTCTTCATAATTTTAACACATTGTTTAATCTTTTTCAAGTGTTTTTGTCAAGTTCAGGAGGTGGCAAACTATTTGGTCTATGGGTCAAATCCAGCTCATCATCTGTTTTGTAAATAAAGTTTACTAAAACACATACATGCTCATTCATTTATGTATTGTCCATGGCTTTTTTTATGCTACGGCATCAGAGTTGAATGGAGGAGATGATAACACATCTGCAATGTCTATATATTTACCACCTGTCTCTCTCCACTTCCTGGTCTAGTTGTTAAGAATACGTCAAGTTTTATAGCCACATGTTAGTCTTGTCCCAAAAAGCACTTTAATAATTTTTTACCCTATTTATTTTTTAATTTCAGAATATTGTGGGGATACAAATGCTTTGGTTACATATATTGTCTTTGTACCGCCCAAGTCAGAGCTACAAGTGTGCCCAACCCCCAGACTTTAATAATCTTAAAGATCATCCTTTTATTCTTGAGCTACTAAAGACATCAAGAATAAAAAGATACTTACAATGGAAGAGTTGGATTTAACCAGGGTTGTGGTTTTGTCAAGCAAGTGCAACAAAGTGAGAGAAAGGAGAGGAAGTCAAGAGTATATGCTAGGCAGTGATTATTTAAACCATGGAATCTAACCTAAGTATAGAGGAGAGAGAGGCTATGAAGATGAGGAATGGTAAAAAACTAGTAAAACCAATGCACTGGAGAAATTCATGTGTTATAAGTAATTTTCAGTCAGTGTGTTAGATGAAATGAGACAGAGAGTTAGAAATTGGTGGTCAGTGAGAGAGAATTATAAAATTGAGTTGATAAAAGAATCACAGTTATTGGCATTGACAAGGATGAGGGTGTGACCATGAGAATTGGTATTAATAATTATGGAAGTGTGGAGGACAAGATCATTGTAGGAGAGGAATTCATGGAACTCAGAGGCTAAGATGTTAGAAAGAGCAACAACATACATCTTTAACTCACAGAAATGTATGTAGGGGCAATGTTAGAGACACTGATAATGAGCCACAAACTAAATTTGTGGAAAAATATAAGGTTTGTGAGTGACATAAATGGTGATAAGAGATTTAAAACAAGCTTAGTTTTTAGGGACAAGGGAGAGAAAGAATGGTTTGAAAGTAGCAATGAAGAAAAAAGTCTACTCCATTTTCAGGCCCGGTGAGACAAGTGCTATGGTAGTAAAAACAGACACCACTGGTGAGAGCTGCAGGGTAGAACTAGTTGCCTCAAGGAAGAGCTAGGTGTTCATGAGAGCCAGAGTGTAAAGAGAACATTCTGGAAAGAGGTAGAGGATAAGGAGACTTTCCTAATACTAGAATGGGCATTCCAGAGGGCACAGAAAAGATATAGGAGAAGTAAGGGATTGCAGAAGGGGAAGAAAAGGTTAGTATGCAGGAACTGAGAGTTGCCCTCAGGATCTGTGGTTTTCATGGTGACTGAACTTAAAAAAGATAAAGGTTTGAAGAGATTATCCAGGCTGTGATTTAGGGGTGGAGTGGGGGCACTGGGAGGTGGAAGAAGAAGGGTGAAACTTATGCGATCCTCTTGTGATTCCTGTTGATAAAGCTGAGGCAAACAGAGAAGTTGGATTCAGTTAGCCCTAGTGTAGGGTGGACCTGCTCCTGACTGCAGGTGGTGGAAGCAGGAAATCTAGAGAGAAGAGCGTGAGCCCAACTTCACTTGCAGCCTCCATTGGAGCTGAGCAATAAATTTATTGACAGCATACTGACTCCCACTCAATCCTCGGGGGTACAATTTTGTGCCTTTGGGGACACCAGCTGTTACTCAGAGCATGTGGGTCCCTGAAAATAAGTATGAAAAGCCAAGGGAAATGGAAATCTGTTGATTTTCTTGGTATCCGCAATTCAAACAACAAGGATAAGAACAAACTACTACTGTATTTTGGGTGCATGGAGAGAACAATTTGGGGGTCACGATGGACAGGAAAACACTTAGGAACCCTGTGCTCTGGGATGGAGCTGGGGCAGACACAGAGCTGAGGTCACGGATAAAGCCCACTTGATGTTCATGAACTTTTTCCTAAATGGAAGCATCAGACGCATAGGTGCCATGTACACATTCTCCTGGAGAATGAAGGAGTATTTCTCCGGTAAAATGATTAGTGGCAAAGTAGAAATTTGATTTCCCGTTTTTTATTCCTGCCTTTAAAGTGCCCTGCCTAAGCAAAAGGAAACTCACAGAAAGATACATTGCATTCATTCCTGCTTTGTGTTCCCACGTCTATTCTCTTTTGAAAACCTCCTTCCCCAATTAAAATATAGTTTATTAGAACTGTGTGTATTGCCTCAGCACCATTTTGTAACCACCTGAAATACTGAAATGCAAAGGCGTTTTTAATTTTTGTTTCAAAATTTTCTTACAACATAGTCGATAAGGCTTTTATTGTGGACAGATTCCACTACATCCAATTATAAGCCATGGAAAATACTGCAACTATGAGAAACAAAGTATTAACTTCCTTTTTATACTTGGTATTTTAATGTTTCTTAAAGCATATAATAATTTTCCATAAGATTTCTATGTTTTGAGTATTGGCTTCACATATTAACATATGCTACATATTAATTATCTTTGGACATAACTACGCCATAATGATCAAATGAACATTTTTTTTCAAATTGTAATTGTACCTACAAGAGCAAACAATTTTTTTTTAATTCAGGATATGATGGGGGTACAAACATTTTGGTTATCTGTAATGTATTTGCCTCGCCCAAGCCAGGGCTTCAAGCATGTCCTTCCCTCATACAGTGCACACCTCTTCCATTAGTTGTGGGTTTATCACCCAAACCCGGCCACCTAACCAGCACCTAGTGAGTATTACTACCCTGTGAACACCTTAGTGTTGACCAGTTAGTACCAATTAGATGGTGAGTATATGTGGTGCATGTTTTTTCATCCTTGTGATACCTCACTTCAAAAGATGGGCTCAGTCTCTATCCAGGATAATATAAGAGGCACCAGTTAGTACAACCCCTGTGGAAAATAATTGAAGATATCTCAAAGAGCTAAAAATACAAATACCATCGATCCAGCAATCCCCCAACTAGTTATCTATCCAAAGGAAAAAAAGACTTTCTGTAATAAAGACATCTGCACTTGAATGTTTATAGCAGCACAATTCGCAATGCAAAGATGCGGAAACAACCCAAGTGCCCATCAATACATGGATGGATTAATAAAATGTAGTATACGTATATCATGGAATATTACTCAACTATGAAAAACAATGGTAATCTAGCACCTCAAATGAACACTTTTGTACTTAGATTTAATAACAATTTGCTAGATAGAAATGATGTATATATAATATCCCTCCTGACTTTGGGAAAATAATAATTTTGTAATAAAAAGAAGTTTCATGGTTTTTCACATTTATTTCCTACATTTTTCTAAGATAGGTTGTATTATTTACCTCAGTTTACAGAGGAAGGGACTAAAAAATTGGGCAATTAAATAATTCACCCAAGTATATAGGATGAGGAATATGTAGAACAGGTATTTGAATCCAGTAGTCAATCCCAGGGCCTAAGGTATGCTCCAATGCAGTATACATGCTCCAGCCCAAATTAAAAAGATTATAAATTTCTAGTAATTTGTATTTTAGTTTAACTCTGTTTATGTATATTCCTTATAATAGTAATATTAATTAAAGGATATTGTGCACATTTTACGTGTCAAGCTGTGTGGTAAATGGCTTATCATACATAAACCTCCTTTAAGCCCAACTACAGAATAAAGTGGAAATAATCCTCATTTTACAATAAGCAAAACTATTTATTTGCCCCAAGTCACATTCCTATTTAGCAGAGAAACTGGGAGTCAAAGGCAGTCAGACTGCAGATCCTGCAATACTGGTTGATAGTTCAGGTCAAATGTTTCGGCAAATATCCAAGTTGTAGCAAATATATTCTTTCCAGATATGATATCTGAAATTTTATAGTCTCTGTAAGCAATTATATAATTTAGACACAATAGATTTAGAGTAATTGGATTGGTCAACTCTCAGATTTTTTTAAAATTCAAAAGAATTTTTTGATTGTGCAAAATTCTAAAGTTAAAATAAAATGCCTAATTTGCACGAAAGTACCAGAACATTCACTGTTTTCTCCATTAGTTTTATTCCAGTGAACATTGTACTATTCCTAACAATTTGATGAGGGTGATGAAGTGAATTGGTCCTCCAGATTTTCAAAGCTGGTGGAGTTATGCCCTTTTGGAAGTATTTTTTGTCCCAGGAATGTCAAAGCTGGAAACTTTTTGATGGCAATTTGTTTCTCCATCTGTCCCATACATTTACGATAGTAGTGAAGAATGAATTTCATGCTAGCCAAGTCGGCCTTTTCTTTTTGGTGTTGCCAAAGTGATTTCTTTAAGGAGAAGTCACCTATGTGTTGGACTTCTGTGACTGCAGAGGTAGAATTGTTAAATTCTTTGACAAATCCTAAAGAGGCTCAAAAGTAGCAGACACATAAATGAATAAATAAATAAAGCCTCAAATCTCGTGTTTTTGTATTAGTCAATGTCTGTTAGGCTATGCTCTGGTGACAAATATACACCAGACACTTGGTGGCTTGACACATGCAAGTATATTTCATGTCTAGTCACAAGGTCCCACCTAATATATGAAGACAGGAAAGTATGCACTAGCAATTTCTACCACAGCTGCCAACCTTTCTTCATTAAAAAACTTTATCTTTCAATATTCCAGCTCTTTTGATATTGCAAATTACGTAATCTATCACCCAGATGAGTATTGTAGATTTGGATTGTTTCATAATTTACTTTGAAAGAGAAATAAAACCTTTTAGAGAATAAATTGCCCAACTTTTTGCCTGTTATATTTGAAAAACGTATTAATGTAATATTACAAACTGAAAAATTAACGTCGTATCATTTTCTCAATCAAGAAATAGCTAGAAGATTTTTTAGAGAAAATTAGAAGAATTTAGAGAAAAATAGGAGAGCATGCCTAGTCTTTCTAAAATGTTATAATCTCTGACATCTGAAGAATTTTGGGAGATTTATGGGCCTCTAAAAAAGCTGTGTGTCCCTGGGTGAGTTAATTAACCTCCTCATGCCACATTTCCTTAAATTGTGGGGTGTGTGGTGGTGGTAACATCACTTATAGAGTTGGTACAGTAAGTGAGACAATCCACATAAAGAAATTACAACAGTTTCTGGCATTTACTAAAAAAGCTCAGTTAATCAGTGCCAAATGGACCCCTGAAAGAGTGATGATCACAACTATGTCACATTTGAGCCAAACCCAGATGTATACATCTCTTAGTTATATAGATTTCCTACCTGCTAAAATGCTGTAAAGGTGTCCCATACATAAATGTTAATATACCTTTAGTAGCCATTAAATCAAATATGTATACCATGGAGTACTATTCAGCTTTAAGAAACAATGGTGATACAGCACCTCTTGTATACTCCTGGATAGAGCTGGAACGCATTCTACTAAGTGAGGTATCCAGGAATGGAAAGACAAGCACCACATGTATTCACCATCAAATTGGTATTAACTGATCAACACATAAGTGCACATATAAGAATAACATCTGTTGGA
>CAUYSK010088417.1:0-14048 GCA_963575035.1 Avahi laniger | reverse complement strand
TCAGCCTCCCGAGTAGCTGGGACTACAGGCATGCGCCACCATGCCCGGCTAATTTTTTCTATATATTTTTAGCTGTCCAATTAATTTCTTTCTATTTTTAGTAGAGACGGGGTCTCGCTCTTGCTCAGGCTGGTCTCGAACTCCTGACCTCAAACAATCCGCCCGCCTCGGCCTCCCAGAGTGCTAGGATTACAGGCGTGAGCCACAGCGCCCGGCCTGAGACCATTGCTTTTTCAACAAACATTTCTTCTATCTGGCCACATGGCCAGACCCCATTTCCCGGCTCTGTAACAGTTAGTGGGGCTACATCATTGACTGCTGGCCAGTGAGGTCAGCAGTGATGTTCACCACATCCAGGTCTCAGCAGTGAAGCCTCCAACTTGTGTGCTTCTCCCAGCTGGAAGGAGATGTTGACAACCAGGGTGGCTTTGGAAGCCACATGTTGAAGATGGACTTGACTCTGTCAGCCTGGGTCAGCAAATGACTTTGTGGAGCAGAGACTTCCTCTTCCTCCCCACCCTGACAACTTGGAACTGATTTGGACACATTCGTAACCCAGAAATAAACTGTTGTTACGTTTGAGCCATTATGTATTTGGGGGCTTATTTGCTATAGCAGTGACCCAACCCTTCTAATGTATCAGTATATTAACATCTACCAAAATATTGCCTCTGTAATGTGGGATTAATGGAGTTTTTAGTTTTATTTTTATATCCTTTTATGTTTTCCCAGACTTCTACAATGAACAGGAATTACTTTCATAATCAGGAAAAAAATATATAATTGTACTTTACTCCACAGTAGAGATAGTCTAATAATTTTGTGTGTGTGTGCCAAAACCATAGATAAGAGCATGGTCTCCTAATAATTTGATTGAAACTATAAATAAAATCATGTTTCCAACTGATTCTTTAAAATGCGAGATTTAACTAACTCTCAACGCCTCATCTAGGAGTACAAAGTAATTATAAACCATAAGGATGCATTTTGTCTGTTCCAATATTTGTCTTTCCCGGCTTTGTTGAGATATAATTGATAAATAAAAATTGTATATATTTATGTATAATGTGATGTTTTGATATATGCATACATTTTAAAATGATTATCACAATCAAGTTAATTATAACTATCACCTCACCTAGTTATCATTTTTGTGTGTGTGGAGAATACATTTAAGACGTCTCTCTTAGCAATTTTCGAGTATACAATACTGTTATTAACTATAGTCTTTTGGGGCACATTTAATCACATGTGTGCCTCATTTCTTCCAGTTTCATAGGCACTCATCAGGGGTCTTGTCTCTCCAGGGCAGTCTCCGTACGGGCAGAAGCCTGGCTTCATGTTTGATTCTTAAAAATCTCTCTGCCTCTTGCTTACTCTAGTTTCTTTCTCGGCACATCAGGCACAGTTTCTAGCCTTTGCAGCCTCTCTCCTTTCTCAGAAAGATGGCTGCTTTCTCAAACCAATGGGAAGTCCATAAACTGGGTTACAATGTTTATGATCATTGATGGACAAAGGAAAAAAAAGACTTAGCTCTGTTTGCACAACTAAACAAAAATGTTAGCAAACCCCGACAATGTAAAAGTATAGCTGGCACAAAGTGGGGCGTGGGAGAACATGAACGACAAAGCAGTATCACAATCAGTGGTTGCCAGAGGTTAAGGGGAAGGGCGAGATGAACGCCAGCACTTACAGGAATTTTAGGGTAGTGGAAATACTCTGTATGATTTGTCAAAACCCACAGAATGTACAATACCAAGAGTGAACCTTGATGTCAACTATAGACTCTGGCTGATAAGGATGTGTCAAGGAGTTTGAAGCTGCAGTGAGCTGTGATCATGCCACTACACTCCAGCCTGGATGATAAAATGAGACCTGTCTCTAAAAAAAAACTAAACAAACATTTGTAATGCCCCTTCTACATTCCTCAAATAAAATCCAAATCAAAGAAAAAAATCAATATAATACCTTAATTATGAAGGAGAACTGAAAGTAATTTGATGAATAGTGTCTATCTTACTGTGTGCTCAGGCATAATGACACTGAAAGATGTAATGAAGTCACCCAACGAGCAACCTAGTTGTAGAATCACCATGAATGGGCAGCTAAAAGACCCATTGGTCAAGATGTGTTGTTATGGTAATTCAAATGCCAAGAGCAGCCTTGCCATCAGGGTCAGATGTTCCGCAATGGTAGCTAACTTGGTAGAGTTCCCAGCAAAACAAAGTGCAGTCTTCCCTCAATTTACAAGGTTATTGCATCTCCTGGAAACTCTACATGTCTTAAAACCACCCTAAAATATCTTGTGTTTATATGTGAGATGGAGTTATGTTTTAGGCACAGATAATCAGAAGCAGATATTTTTGTCTGTATGAATTTCCAGAGGACATTAAAAACTTGGGTGAGAAATGGGGACATGTCCTCACTGTGGGAGACCATCCTGTGCATTGCAGGAGGCTTGTCATCCTGTCCTGGGCCCACTAAATGCCAGTAGTGCCCCTATCACTGTGACAACCAAAAACATGCATGTCAATATCCAAAATGCCTCACCTCCACAGGTCTAAACCATGGAACTTACCTCTGGAAGAACCAAAACAAGAAATAGTTAAAAGAGGTTGCCTCTGGGAGTGAGGCCACTGGTTGCGAGAGGAGGGCTAGAAGATTGTTACTTTTCATCATTAGCACTGCTATTCTATTAATATTTGTTAAAATGTGTATGTGTTACATAAATATATACATATATATTTTAAATAAAGCACCTGTGTCCACTGGGTGTTTAGTTCTATTCCTTCTGGGCTCCTGAGACCTTATTTCCAGACATACCCACCTGTAAAATGGGTACAATCTAGTCCCTACCTCATGTTGTTGTTGTAGGGATTAAAAGAGATAATATTAATAAAGCACTTAGCATTTAGGTCTCAATAAATGGTAGCTGTTGATGTGGATCTTGTTGGGGATGTTATCATTGTTATCTCTTCTTTTTACCCTGGGGAGCCTGAGAGGTCCCTGGGGTAGCCAGAAAGCAGCTTTAGGACAAGGGCATTCTAAGCTTTTGCAGTTCAGAAAGGGATGGAAGTGCCTGGTCCAAAATTTTGCCTCGTTCTTTTAGGCAGGGAACACCCTTACTTGTCTCTGCATCTGCTCTAGAGGGCAGAAGGAAATTGCTGATTTCTGTATTCCTATCACATAATGTTTTGTTTGTTTGTATCCTTATTGGTTAGGGGTGGAGGTCAAGTGGCCTTGAGTTGTAAGCGAGTAGAAAGTAGCCCAAAGTAGCAAGAAGCAACAGGAAATTAACAAAAATAACTTTCCCATGCTGTTGGACAGTTCGTCATCTAATTTAAAAAAATCATTTGAGTTTAAATGCATACAGTTTAAGACTGCGAATGCTCCCAAAGACTAAAGATCAGTCACACGTCGAGTGTGAACTGGGTTGGCTTTCTAAATGCCTACGTGTGATCAGCCTTCCTGAAAAGAGGCAAGTTTAAGGGAACAAGGAGAGACGGGACACACAGTGTAACACACAGAACCCTAGGAGGCTGGTGGCAGCTGGGAAGAACTCTGAGGAGGACCGGCCAGACCTTGGGGAGGAAGCTGAGATAAAGAAAGCACCCTCAAGACGATCAACTTTGACTTCTCCTAGATTTTACCATGTTCAACTTGGGGATGGAAGAGGAGAAAACACAATTTCTGCCTGCAAGATGTTTAAGGGGCTAATTGTCCTCTGGGATGGAAGGAAACAGGACCTTCATGCGGGTGACAGATGGAGGTGTCCTGGCTCTCTTTGTCCCTAGCTTTCTGCTGAGGACCTTCCTGAACACCAGGTGAGGATCCTAGTTTCCCTTGTACACTTTCCTTGTTACCTCAAGGTGTCCAGACTTTAATTCATGCTTCCTTTAATGAGGAAATCGAATCCTGGAGATATTAAGTCGTGTGTCCTAGGTCACCCACTGAGTACGTAGCAAATCTAGATTTAGATTTGAGCCCAGTTCTATCTGAACATAAGATTTCAAAGCTGGCTAAAGCTGATCCTGCCTTCAAAATGCACATCATTTCGTGCTGTTTCCCCTTAATCAGAGCAATTGGCAAGTGATTTTTCTTTGGTTTGTACTGAGTATTTCAATCCAGAAGTCTGGGCTGTCTCCGCTCATTCACGGGACACTCTATGCTTTTGGACTGTGGCTGGGTTAGTCACATACACGAATCTGGATCAGAGTTCACAGTGGTGCATCAGGAGCTTACAACGAATGCCAAAGAATATAGCTAATTTGACAGCATGTCCTTGTGTTTGCAGATAAAATTTAAAATTAAACCATGCACAAAGCTCAAAAAGTATTTAAGTAGCCGATCATTTATATTAGCTGACAATGATTTCTTTTACTCCTCCCACACCTCCCAATTGCCTAGTAACAATGAATTTGGTAGCTTCTTGAAAAAAAATAATGTTGCTTTGGGCTAGAATTTTGTTATCACCTCTCCCAAGTGATTTTTGAAAAATGTGTCATAGCATCTCTGAGTTAAAGGGAGCTTGATAACTCATCCAGTCCAATCCTCCACATTCAGTAATCCCTTGTGTCCTGTTCATGCCTCGTAGTCGTTTAGGTATATTTGAATACTTTTCATGACAGGGAGCTCACCACTATTTTGTCTCAACAACTGTGATTGTAAAATATTTTCCATCCCAAGTTATTGTGTTTCTCAGCCTCCATCACCTATCCCCGAGGGAGGCTCCTTTAATTCCAAGCCAGGTCTAGCACTTTTGTTATAAAAATCAAAGTTTTTATGATTTTTAAAATCATTTGTGAAAGTTAAAAAAATCTCTCAATATGGTTGTCCCATGATGAACATTCTCTAATTATCCAAAGTTCCTCTTCAAGTAGGGGGCTCTAAATAAGATATAACTCTCCAGTTGGTTAGGTTGAAACTCTTTCTTCCATTGAGTTGGAAACACTCTGGTAACTTTTTTTGTTGTTGTTTTTATTGAGGTAAAGTTCACACAATATAAAATTAGACATTTTATAATCAAATGTGGAATTCAGTTAGTACATTCACAACATGGTGGAAACATCATCAATACCTAGTTCCAGAACATTTTCATCAGCCCAAAGGGAAACCCCGCACCCATTAAGGAGTCTCTCCCCAACCCCCCCACCAGGTCCTGGCAACTGCTATTGGCTTTCTGTCCCTATGGATTTGTCTCTTTGCATTTTCATATAAATGGAATCATACAATATGGGGCCTTTGTGTCCTGGCTTCTTTCACTTAGTATAATGTTGTAGCATCATGGACCAGCTCTTCATTCCAGTAGTATGGCTGAATAATATACCACTGTATGGATGGAGCACATCTTGTTTATTCATTCGTCCTTGAGACATTTGGGTTGCTATTGTGAATAATGCTGCTATGAGCATTGGTGTACAAATATCTGTGCGAGTCCCTACTTTCAATTCTTCTGGGTATATACCTAGAAGTGGAATGGTTGGATCATGTGGTAATTTTATGTTTACCTTTTTGAGGAACTGCAATAATGTCTTCCACAGTGGCTGTATCATTTTACATTCCCACCAGAAAGTGTATGAGGGCTCTGATTTCTCCGCATCCTTGCCCACACTTGTTATTTTCCGTCTTTTTAATCACAGCCATCCTGCTGGGTGTGAAGTGGTTATTGTAGTAATCTGTTCGTTAAGAGCTCCTTGCCGTGGCCTCCCTGACCTTCCACCGTATGCCCCATTCTTCCTGCTCCAGACTCACTGCTCTCTTCGTGGGACCTCACTCTTAGTGCAGGGCCTTTGCACATGCCATTCCCACCGCCTCTTTGCCTGGCTAGATCGCACTGGTCGTGAGGTTCCCAGCCTGAGCATCGCTTCTCCACGGAAGCCCTGTCTGACCTTCCCACCGGTCAAACGACACAATTGAGTCTCATTGCACCAAACACCACCCCTTCCTAGAATCTTCTCCTATTGCAATTTCACTTTGGATTATGTGAATACAAAATGTTTATTTTTCTCCTCCATTGGGCCATGACTATAATGGGAGTAAAATTAAAATGCGCCAATTAATGAATGAAAAATATTTTGAGGAACTTTTGAACTTGTGGCTGCCTAAAATCTGAAAGTCTTTTGAACATAAAGTTCTCTAAATTCATGTCCTATCTCCTCCTTCCCAGGACTCTGCTCCTACAAGAACAGTTTTTGTCTTTCCTGCATCATCAATATCTTTTCCTTAATTGGTCATTCCCACCGGTTCACACACACGGTCTTGCCACTGCCTCGGTTTCCTGTTCCCTTTCCCAGCAAAACCTCTCAGAAAAGTTTTGCATATTTGCCTGCACTTTTCTCACATCCTACTCTCTGGAGCCCACTCTGATGAGCCTGTGTCCCCATCATTCCACTGAAACTGCTCTTCTTCAGGACACAAATGATCACCATGTGATAAGATGGGACTTTTGTAGTGCACGCCTCCATTCTTCTAGAAATAAGTTCTTATCTTGGCTTCCATGAACCCACACATTCCTGGTTTTCCTTCTACCTCCCTGGATGCAATTTCTCAGTTCTTTTTGTTACTACCTAGAATGATATTGTCATAACTATGTTTATTTCTTCTTATTCTTTTTTTTTTTTTTAGAAACAGAGTCTCATTCTGTTGCCCAGATTGGCCAGGCTAGAGTGCAGTGGTGTGATTATAGCTCACTTAACCTTGACCTCTTAGGCTCAAGCGATCCTCCTGCCTCAGTCTCCTGAGTAGCTGGGACTACAGGTGCATGCCACCATGCCTGGCTAATTTCTTTAAATTATGTTTTTGTAGAGATGGGGTCTTGCTATGTTGCCCAGGCTGGTCTCGAGTTCCTGGCTTCAAGCGATCCTCCTGCCTTGGCCTCCCAAAGTGCTGGGATTATAGGTGTGAGCCACCATGCACAGCAATGTTTATTTCTTTATTGTCAGTTTTACCCAGTAGATTGGATACTCCACATGGGCAGGAACCTTGTTTGTTCTGATCACCACTGTAACCTCTGTGCACAGAATGTATCAGATGATCAAGTCTTTGAAAATGAATGCATATCTCCCTTTGAATTTATATAATTTTCAACATAAAGATCTTTAAAATTTTTGTTCATATAAAAATATTATGATATCTTCTAAATATCATTCTGTGTCTTGATTCTTCTACCTGACATATTAGCTACCCTCCTTACTCTTAGAAAACACTCCTAAATATTCATCCATCTTGTGGATAAAAATATTGATCCTGACAATCTTTCTTCCTTCAGGGTGACCTCAATTCATTGATCATCATTCTTTGAGCACGATTGTTTTCAGCCAGCTGGGTAATCCTTGATTGTGCTGACACTCAGCACACATTTCTGTATGTTGTCCACAAGGAAATAACAACTTCTGTTGTGGAAAAAGGCCACCGTTTGTTTAGCACACACAAAGTCCTGGGTTTATTCAGCTGTTCAGCTGGGACAGGCACCTGCTATCAGGGTGATTTCCAAAATGCACGGTGAGCAAGGCCCATTTAAACTGCAGAAAGAGGAACAGATGTCACAATTATGCAACCCACTGCAAATTTCAATGCCCAGAAACTGTCTCGTGGAGAAGGAACCAGCTCTTGGATGATATTGCAACCAAGGTCAAGGAACACTTGCGGTGTGACAGTTTCTGCTACTCTAATGAGGCCGTACCATATGGTTTCAGGACTCTCTCTCCTGTGAATGGCCATCCCTCTGCTTCAACACTTCGCAAAGTCCAGATAGGTTGTCGAGAATGTCCGTATTTTCCCATCTAGAAACTTTATCGAGGAAAGCAATGAAGTTGGGGGCGGGGAGCAAACTGCCATGATTTAACATGTTCTGGTTCCCCGTGACCATCTCTTTCTTTTAAAATATGCTCAGACATCCTACTTGTGCGGTAAATCTACCATACATTTGTAGACATACTCTATGCAACACCAAATGTTTCCCCAATGGATTCATGACATAGGGGTAGGCAGGAAAAGCATTATCAAAACTTTGCGGAAGAGAAAATCAAGATTCTGAGTGGTGTAGTGTCTTAGCCATGGTTAGAAGACTCTGGAGTCACAGTCTTACTCCTTCTCAATTTCCCTTCCAACCTACCAATATCAGCATTATCTTAGAAGTATGGTGTACTGACTAGGTGACCTGCTGTTTTCTTTTGGGCAAGTTACCTTTGATCCTGTTTCCTCATTCTAGGGAGGCAGACGAGAATGCCATTGGCCCATGCTACCTTTGCGGAAGTTTGAGTAGGTTCACAAGAGAATGTTTAAAAACACATGGTTTAAGGTAAAGCCCTGCTTCCAGGCTTACTATTTTTGTTGCTATTGCCGTGATCAGTCGAATCACTGTTTCACTCCATTTATTCAAGATGGAGACTCTGGGAAATCCAAAATCAAGATGCCAGCAGATTCAGCATCTGATGAGGGCTCATTTCCTGGTTCATAGACGGTGCCTTCTCGCTGTGTCCTCCCATGGTGGAAGGGGCTAGGGGTCTCTCTGAGGTCTCCTTTATAAGAGCACTAGTCTAATTCAGGAGGACTCTGCCATCATGACCTAATCACTTCCCAAAGACCTCCTAATATCACCCCAAAAGTCTCCCATCACCATGGGGATTAGGATGTGAACACATGAATTTGGGGGTCACAAACATTCAGATAATAGCTGAGTGTTCATTCCCAGCTTGCCTGGAGATGCCCACAGGACAAGCTGGACTCTCTTCCCTGTTCCTCTTTGTGTCCTCAGTCCCTCACTGAGTGTTTACTGAATGAACGAGTAAGTCAACAGAAATAGACAGAACTGGGATCAAACCTCATCTCGGGCCTTTATTAGCTGAGCCTCAGTTTCTCCATCTGTAAACTGAAGACAATAGCTTCCTTGCAGGGTGGGCATGAGGATTTAAATAGTAGCTACTCAGTATTTTTCTCTTTCCCAGATTCAATTTAACCTCATTCGCCTCTTCCATTATGGTATCTACTTTACATTTTATTCTTTCTTTCCATTTTTTGCTCCTTGTCCAAGGCAGAAGCAAACTAGGAGGTAGAGAGGTCTGCCTTCTCTCTGCCATCTGATCGGCCCCAACTATACTTCTATCTATTCTTTGTCACTCCTTTGTCTAGTCATGAGTTTAAAAATATCCTTTGTGTTTTGTGGGTCACAAATAAAAGCGCAGCACACACAAGGATAAAATATCAGCGAATCAGTCAACCTACAAAATATCCTTTTTTTAAAAAAAAGCGATCAAAAAACCTAATTGTAATTGTAAAAACCGTTATATTTTCTTTGATTTCTTAAAATGCAATTGACTTTGAGACAAAGAATCAAAATCCTTTAGGAGAATTGCACTGAAGTAGCTTTCTATCTCCAAACAGGTCATATTTTGGGAGTAATTTCCCAATATGTAAAATGAATAATGATTGCTTTAGAATAGTCATAATTACATCCCCAAAAGGGAATTTTATCCCAGTTAATTTTTTTCTTTGTGCTGTGAAATGACCAATTCTGGAGCAATGATAAAGCACTGCATTAGTTTTCACCACTGAACAGTACACCCATTATCCTTCCCAGTTTCCTGTGTTTCCCTGCCACGCGTACATTCGAAAACAGTGATTTTATAATTTAAACATATCACAGGAAGTGCCACTTAGAAAGCTGATTTGCTAATTGACCTTTGAGCGTGTATATCTTTGTGCCACAGCGAAAGGCCAGGAAAAAATATGTAGGTGTGCGGCTACTGAAGTACGATTAGTCTCTCTGCATTTGGCTTTGACTTTGCTAAGGAGTTTGTGTGGGTGGTGAGAGCAGATTGACCATCTTAGAAAACCAGGCTCCTTCTCCTCTGGGGGAGAAATGCACTTCGCAGCAGCTATGCACAAGACTCCTGTGCCTCCTCTGGGGAGGGCTTGGTGTCTTGGGTCTGCCTTCACAGCCAGGTCCTTTGGGGACGGTTCTCCCCTCTCTTCCTGGTGCTCCTTGCGTCGTGTCTCACCTCGCTGCCTGCTGGCCCACTCGAGCCCAGCTCCCTCCCTGGGGAAGTTAATTATCAAATCCTAGAAAGAAGGGCAAGTGGTGATGGTGGGTGATGCTTGATCTGCTCCAGAAACTACGCTCAGCTGAGAAGCCAGCCCAGCGATTCAGCTAAGAGTCAGGCTTGGAAGTCGGGCAGATGGGGCTTCAAATCTCCCGTCCCTGGCTTCATGCAACCTGTTTGAGTAGCCTTCCTCCCCTCTGAAATGGGAGAAAATGAAATGAATCAATGCACTTAAAGGGTGCAGTGCAGAGCCTCACTCTGAGAAAGAGCTTGATAAACAGTAAGCACAGTTACTGGGCAGCCAGGGCAGCCCTGGAAGGACTGAGTGTGGACGAATCCTACCTTCTTTTCTCTCCGAACGCTTAGCTTCTTCAGAAGGCTCTGCTTGTTGATTCATTTAGAGTGTTTGTGTGTGTGTGTGTGTGTGTGTGTGTGTGTGTGCACGCACGTGCGCATCTCAAGAACACCCTCCAACTGGAGCATGACCTACAAACTTTTACTTTATGTATATGTGTAGATAGGCAGAGACATATGTATTAATGTACAGGTACTTATACAAATATTGACACTTCTCCCCTTCTGGTAGCATTCGATAGTGTTTTTCTTGGTTGTTTCACTTTTTTAAAGGTTTTCTCACAAGAGAAAGCATCTTACTCCTGGAATGGAGTTCCAAACCCAGCCCTAATTTGGTTTGGAGAGCTTTTTCTCCTTCCAAGCTGAAACCACATAGGAGCTCATTGCTCCTCACCGCAGGAGATGTAGCAGGCACAGCCACGCATGTACAAAGGGGACTCCCAGGAGGGGCATGAGTGTCACAGCTAAACCTGGTTGCTTTGATAGAAGCCACCGGCTGCTCAAAGCCCATTCTCCCACCCCCGCCATGTCCTTGGCTCGGACCCACAGCAGTTGTCTCCCTTGCTGTTCCCACATCTTACTCATAATTACTGACTGTTCTCAATCTGTCTTTTTCTGATTTCCTTTTTCTTATTCCTCCACCTCCTCTTTTTTTTTTTTTTTGGCTTCCATTTCCTTCTCCAATTCCCACCAGCCCCAGTTTTCCTTCCTTATGTCATTTTCTGTGCTGACCACGCTTGGCCAAACATTGCAGACATTACTGGGTGTCCCTTTCTGCTCCTTCCTTGCACAGAGCCAGACGGTAGTGTGGCCTTGGGTCCACCCTTCCCAGCCCTTTCTGCTGGGTGCTGAGGAGCAGCAGTCCGTGCTGTCTGTAAATGTCTCTGCGTACACACTAGTGGCCACCGTGACCTACCTCATGGTCATTCGGGTAAACAGATTCAGAAGCACAGCGAGTGACCCCTCTCTGTGATGAATTGGTGGGTTCAAGGAAGCCTCAAAGCCTGTCTCTGGCACTGGCCTAACTGTGGTAAGGTGTTCCCGTGCTCAGAGCTGCTCAGGTTAAGTATTGTGCCTCTGAGCGTGACTGACAGCCACTTGGGCATGCTTGGGAAAAGGCAGGCTCTTGACCTCCTGAATCAAAATTTATCTGCCAGGGAATCTGGATTTTACTGAGTTTCTTGGGTCACTGCTACTCAGAGTGTGGACTGCAACCAGCAGCAGCAGCGTTACCTGGGAGCTTGTTAGAAATGCAAGTTCACAGCCCCATCCCGGACCTCCTGAGTCAAACACTCTGGAGGTGGGCCTGGGCTCTGGGTGATTCTGAGGCTGCTAATGTTGGCCGGGATTAAGGCTGCGTGTTAGCATCCTATGGCTGCTATAACAAATGACCACAAGCTTAGTGGCTTAAAAAAAGAGAAATTTATTCTCTTTCAGTTCTGCTGGTCAGTAATCTGAAGTCAGTTTCACTGAGATAAAATCAAGGTGTCAGCAGGGCTGCTTCCTTCTGCAGGCTCCAGGGAAGAATGCTTTTCCTACCCTTTTTCAGCTTCTCATGGCTGCCTGCATTCCTTGGCTTGTGGCCCCTTCCTCCATTTTCAAAGCACATCACTCCAATCTCGTCTTCTGACATCGCCTTACTTTCTCCTCCATCTCTTCCTGCCTTCCTCTTATAAGGGCCTGACGACCCAAAATAAGTGACTAAAGCAAAAATCTCAATCAGTGGAGATTTACTAAGCCAAAGTATGAGGACGTGCCCAGGAAAAAGACAAGCCACAGACACATCTGTGACTGTTTTTTTTTTTCCAGAGAGGGATTTGGGAACTTCAATATTTAAGGGGGAGAGGGCATACAGAGAGAAAAGGAGGAGGCGAGTGAGCAGTTAGAAAAATGGTTACATTCTTGTGAGGCCCAAAAAAATCTACATTTTACATAAGATAAAGTAAATGTTTGAAGAAAAAAAAGGCAGTGAAGGAAGCATCAATTATATAGATGTCCCTGGATAGATGGAAGAATGATTGATCTTATCTTGTCTCTGTTCTGCACCTGGGAAGATAAACTTGTAATCAGCATTATTAGTGTGGAATTGAACAGACTTTAGTTTTAGGAGCTAAACTTAGCCTGTAGAACTAAATTTACAATTTGCATGTCCTTGTTTATGGGATGCCAGCAAGGAATTATGAATGATCTGTGGGGGCAGTCCTTGCAGATGTCTGAGGCCTTTTATCTTTCTGTGGCGAATCTGGCTAATGCACAATGTTAGTTAACGGTTATTCATTTGGAAGGGGGTGTTGCATGACTTAGCCTCCAGGCTTGACCTTCCCTTTTGCATGAGGAATTGGGGAGTGGTCCTGAGATTTTCATTTTCCTTGACAGACCCTTGCGATGACATTGGGCCCGCCCAGATCATCTAGGTTAATCTCCCCATCTCAAGATCCTTAATCTCATCTGCAAAGTCTCCTTTGCCATGTAAGGTAACATATTCTCAGGCTCTAGGATTAGGATGCACATATATTGAAGTGGGGGTGCAGTATTCAAGCTTCCATAGGCAGTATCTGAAAAGGTCCTTGTTAATATGTAATTGTGTTACCTGAAAGCCACCAAATTTATGGTAATTTGTTACAGGAGCAACAGGAAAATAATACAGCCACTATCTGAACAATGTGGCAATACCACAGCAGCAGCATACAAACGTCACGAGACTTTGTACCTGAGGGATGCAGAGCGGAAAAGCGTGTCCACTTTTTAGTACAATAGGCAGATGGGAGAAGGGCCAGGTGAGTTATTGCCCAATAAAAGCCCTTGAGACAGAGTGAGCAAGTATTATACATTTCTGGAAAAACTCTTCTGACTTTTGATTGCTTTATCCTTTGAAAACCAACAGCTGAGGGTCAATTTGTAGCAAGGGAAGGGATCAGGGATTGCTTCCGGGAATATCTGAACTAAATTCAAATCACTTAAGAGGGACAAAAACTGGCCTTTCAGTTTAAAAATCTAGGGGAAGTTTAGCTACCTGGCTCTCCATGCTACCGATTTACAGGGACTTTTTCCTGATTTTAACAATCCTGAATCAGTATTTTTTTGTTTGGTTTTGTTTTTTAGACAATTTCTCTAAAGAAACTCTTAGGCCCTTTGCTACTCAAAGTGTGCTGCATGGACCTAGTGCATGGAGCTGGAGCAGCAGCAGCCCTGGGAGCACGTTTGACATGCAGAATCTCTGGCCCCCAGACTGCTGAGCCAGGACCCTCATTTCGCAAGATGCTGTGTGATTTGCAAGCATGTTAAAGTTTGAGAAGCGCTGTTCCAGGCAACCAGCAAATACAGGCAGTATTTCATAGCCATAATTATTTTCTATAAGAAAAAAGCACAATTTTAATTAATTCTTTAAATGATTCAAAAGAAGACAGAGTAATGGCCAAAAAGCATATGAAAAAATGCTCAACATCTCTAATCATCAGGGAAATGAAAATCAAAACCACAATGAGATATCACTTGTCTCCAGTGAGACTGGCCTTTATCAAAAAGTCCCAAAACAATAAATGTTGGCGTGGATGTGGAGAGATAGGAACACTCATACACTGCTGGTGGGACTGCAAACTGGTGCAACCTCTGTGGAAAGCAATTTGGAGATACCTTAAGGAGATACAAGTAGAA
>CAUYSK010088415.1:0-31093 GCA_963575035.1 Avahi laniger | reverse complement strand
TCTTATCTCTCCGCATCCACGCCAACATTTATTGTTTTGGGAAATTTTGATAAAGGCCATTCTCACTGGAGATAAGTGATATCTCATTGTGGTTTTGATTTGCATTTCCCTGATGATAAGAGATGTTGAGCATTTTTTCATGTGTTTGTTGGCCATTAATCCATCTTCTTTTGAAAAGTTTCTGTTGTTCTTTTGTTTTTTAAGACAGAAAACTTGGAAACACTTTCGTTCTTAGGTTTATAGGTTGCTAATCTCTCTGTTCCAATTAAACTTTGAAGCCCTACTTGAAATATTCAGTCTGTCATAGATTTCTTATGTTGCTACCTATCTCCAGTAAATAATTTGGCTTCCTACATCAGAAGTTTCCACTAAATAATGATGTTACAAAAATGTAATTCCAGAGAGCATCAACATTATTTAGATTACTTACTTTTATTCACTGTAGAAACTACCATTAATTCTAGAGTGCACTCTGGAATATTTAGTTGTTTTAAATTATAACACCTTGTAACTCATACCCAAATCCATTATCTATTTATACCCCACATCCTAAAATAAATGTCTTTTCACTCTTGTATAGAAAATCATGATATTTTGTTATCTTTTGATACTCAGTCTACCTGTTCCTGATACTTCTGCCCATGCTAAAACTGTACCCAAAAATGTGCTTATCACTCTTCAAGAAAGATGAAGGCAATCCAGTCTTAGTCTAGCCCAGTTTTCTGTAACCAAGAAAACCAAAGAATATAAACACAAAATTGCCCTTCAACTAGGTACAAATGTCATGCTTTATGTAGCTAATTTGTCCTTGAGTAAATTTTCTTTGCCTAATTTGCAACAGGCATACAAATAAAAATCTGCATTATTTGTATTGTTTGCTGTGCTCTTGGCTACTTCATCCTAATAGGATCACATATAGCATGTATCATAGAATGAATAGTATAAATCTTGTTGGAACTTTGCCTAGGGAGATTTTGCTTGCTTCTTTTTCAACTCCACTGACATACCTTCAGAGTCTCCCTAGGCTGATATGTACACAAAGAGAGAAAAAGCTGATCCTCTGCTTTACTTAGGTTAAATGCTTCTGGGTATGATAAAATAAAATTCCATTCTTTTGTATGTTAGTGTAATTTCACCCAACTTTATTTTTATATTGCTAGTTTGACATTTGAATTATTTTAAAAAGGGAAAAACAACAGGTGCTTATAAGGCATGTCTTCATTATTGCAAACTCTCTTCTTTCTAGTTCATTCTAGTTCTAATCCATTAGCCTATACTTACAGAAAGAATGAGAGTGATCTATCCCAATCACGTTTAACCTGCATCTAGCACCTTACCTGGAACACATCAAATCCTTCAAAGTTAAATGCCAGATAAATAAATAAGTAAATGCAAGTGAGGGTTTTTTTTTCCCAATTTAATAGTTAAATACTGAGGGTCCTTCTGATTATTTTTAAAGTATATAGTCAATATTAAATTATTAATGACCATATAGGAAATTGGAAGAATATTTAGAAGCATCCCAACACTAGCAAACTACATAAATCGGGTGAGTTTTTAGGTATCGTTCAGAACCAAAAGCTATGTCTACGTTAAAAATGAAAGAAGAGAAACAGATCAAAGCAGGAAACAATAAGTTGTCATAATGTCCACATCAATTGTGCAATTAGATTTTTGTATCAATTAAATCAAGGTGGTTTCTTACTTAGGCGGGATAATCTTCCTGATCTGGTCATGCTGAGCTGTTTTCTATGTCTTGTGTTTACTCTGCCCTACTCTGCTAATGAGGTTTTGCCCACGATTCCCTCCCCCACGTCTTCATACACAAATCCTACCTATCCTTCAATAATCATTTCAATGGCACCTCTTCTATAAGAACGTTTCATAAATCTCTAACTGAAAACATTATTTTCTTTATAAAATCTTAGCTATTTGGTTATGGGACTTGCCATAATGACCACTAATTTCTCATGCAGAAAGCCCGTGTAAAGTTCCGATTCTACATCTGCTAACTGAATGGTCAAGAGCAAGTCAATCCACCTTCACACACCTCATTATACCGACCTGGCAGAGAGGGATACTGTTTCTTGTGGCAGAGACAATGCTTCCTGTTTATTATGTGATTTCTTCCTTAGGGGCCCACAGGAAAACAGTATTTCCCAACTTCTCTTAGATTTGCCTTCAGGTCATGTGACTGGTTTTGATCAAAAACATGGTGAAGAGAAACGACCAGACTGAGGGAGCTATCACGTGGGCACCTCTCTTGCTGCGCCGTGTCCCCTCCCCACAAATCCCCTCCCCTCCGTGTCCCCTTGCATTGAGATGGAGGGGCTAAGTCTAAGGATCGTGAATGGGAGCCATGGTGGGGGATTTTGTCTCTGAGCCATGCTTGAAGGTGGATCCATGCCGACCCACCTGGCCCTTTGCTTGAGTGAGAAGTAAACTTATGTTGAATTATGTCACCGAACTTTTAGGATTAATTTATTATCACAAATAGCTTATCTCATCCTGATATCTATTACTCTCCTATTTCACAGAGTTGAGGTGAGGATCCAGTGAAAAGCAGCACCTTTTGAACATACAGTACCAAATATTATGCTAAATTCTTTTCCATATATGAACTTAAGTAATAATATATTGAACATATTTTGAAAACTATAGCTTAATTATATGAAAGGATTAATACATTGTGCCTGCATATGTCTTCTCATTTTACTGATCTGTAGGTTCTTTAAGAATAGATTGAATACAATTTATTTATTGGGGGCAGTATAGCACAATACTAATAATGTGAGCTTTAGATTTAAATCTCATCCTTGCCACTTATTGGCTATGTGACTTTGTGCAAGTCACTTAGTAACCTCCGTTACGGTTACTCATCTGTAAAACAGGGTGAATAAACGCACCTACCTGATTGAATTTTTGTGGAGCATAAATTATTTAATGCACATATAGGGCTTAAAAAAATACCTATCATAAACCAAGAGTTCAAAAAACGTTTAACTGATCTTATTTTCTACAAGTTCTTCCCAGAATTCAGTAGTTTTAGAAAAGTGAATAGGTGGTAAAAGTAAATGCTTTCTTTTGTCTACAGTAATGAATTCTCTTAGATTATAACATAACTTTACGTATCACGTTTGTAGTCAAATTTCCTATAATTTATTTTCCACATTTATTTTATACCCTTTGCTTTTTGCTTAACTTTTTATAGTGAGAATTTCCCTTTAAAAATAAAGAAGCAATGTTTATTTTTTGTGTTGTATAGATGTATATATGATGTGGGACCTAGTTGACCCTAAGCAAAGATACACATACATCTGCTGAGTTGGTAGAGGTGGTTGTACTCAGACATCTATTTGCAGGAGTTGCTTTGAAAAAGACAGAGTTTGAGGGCAACAAAGGTGAACAATGCGGCATCCTTTTCCCAGACCAGTGCTACAACATAGATAAATCTTAGCCCTGTAGGGAGAGGGGCCACCAGCATAAACTGAAGGAGACGCTTTCATGAGGGACGTTGCGAGAACAAGGGTAACTGCAGTGCTGACTCAGACATGCTTTCGCTTTTAATTAAGGAGCTTCAACATATATGGCCCAACAATGTTTTGTCTCCACAAAGACAAATTTGTTCAATTAATATCAAAAATGTAAAAATCCACCATAAAAATAAGATTATATTTTATTTTATCTATAATTTTATCTTGTTTTTATTTTATCTATAATATTATTGATAAAATTTTATCTATAAAATTTATTTTATATTATTTTATCTATAATTAAGCTTATTTGGCTTAAACATATTGTCAAACAGTCAGAACCAAATAATTTTGAAAATGAAAGTACAATATTTCAACAAAACAGACTATTCAACCAAGTTTATCGAGCAATTTGTTCAGTTGTTCGTTCAGTCGTCCATTCAACAATTACATTTTTTTTGAGATACTGCTGCATTCCAGGCATTGTGCTAGGCCCGGGATGTCTACTGGAGAGCAACACAGACATCGTCTTCTGTTCCTGTGAAGCTTAAGAGTCTAATGAGGGACACATAAAATAAGCAAGTAAGTAAATAAGCAACCGTGAATGCAAAAAGTACTATAAAGAAAAGCAATGAAACTTTGACAGAGAATACAGTGAGAACAATTACTTTACTTTGGGTGGTCAGAGCCTCTCTGAGGAAGAGTCATGTAAACTGTGACCTGAAAGCGAAACAAAGCCAGCTCTGCAGGGTCTGGGAAGGAGCATTTCTAGGCAGAGGGAAGACCATCTGCGAAAGTTCTGATGATGTTCCATGCACAGGATTGTAGGTAATGAGAGAAAGTAATATTAGCCAGGTAGAAAGTTCATCCAAAACCATGTAGTTTAGGGTAAGGAGTTGAATTTTTTCCCAGATTTATTAGGAAGACATCGAAGTGTTTTACATTGATATGAATTGATTTGTATATTTTTGTTCATTTTGTTTTTTTGAGACAAAGTCTTTTTCTGTCACCCAGGCTGGAGTGCAGTGCTGTGATCACAGCTCATTGGAGCCTCAAACTCCTGGGCTCAAGTGATCTTCCTGCCTACCCGCTGCCTGTGTAGCTGTGACTATAGGGTGTGCCTCGCTAATTTTTTATTTTTATTTTTTGTACAGATAGGGTCTCCCTATGTTGCCCAGGCTGATCTTGAACTCCTGGCCTCCAGCGATCCTCCTGCCTCAGCCTCACGAAGTGCTGGGATTACAGGCATGAGCCACTGTGCCCAGTTGATTTGTGTTTAAAATAAATTATACTGGCTGTTTATCTAAAAGGGTTCGAAAGCTGGAAGACAGGCTTGAAAGCTGTTGCTATAATGCAGAAACTTGGACCAGAATTTTGACAATAGATGGGGAGATAAATCCATAGGTTGGACAGCTATTTAAAGGTAAAGTCAGCAGAATTCAGTGTGGATTGATTCACGGGGGACAGAAAGTACAGTGAGAGAAAAGAGGTGGCTTGGGTGATTTCCAGGCTTGGTGTCCCTAGGTGGATGGCATAACCACACACCGAGATGAACAGGACAGAGAGGGGGTCAGCAGTGAAGAAAAGGTACTCTCTACAAAGTCCAGCTTAGGTCAGGTTTATAGGTCTCCATACATTTACTCTGGAGCTTTGCTATCATACTCCCTGAACCGTGGCTTACATGCAAGCAGGGGAGACCCATCTAGAAAATTACAGAGAGGATCTGGAAGGCAAATTTCTAGTTTTTTCCAATACTTTGCTCTAGCCTATACTATTTGTGTAGAAATTAGAAATATAAAGGCCTGGGGCAGGGGTTGTGGGAATGTGGGTAGAAATTAATGGAAAATTAATAGCATAAAATAATTAAGTCTGAAAAAAATGTTAAAGGTTGAGTTGTTGAAAAATTTAAATTGATGAATAAAACATTTAAGTTCAAGTTTTCTTATTCTTCATTAAGCCTTATTCTCTCCAAAAATATTTCTAAAAATAAAAATTTCAATGTCTCACTGAGCTGAAATAGAGTGTTTTCCTGGACTTTCATGCCCAACAGTTTAGGCAACTCCATTTTGCATGAAACTTTAAATGTATTTTCATTAATGAATATGTGCTTTCATTAATGAATGTAGAAGAAAATAAAGGCAAATGGGAAAATAGTTTTTGTCAAGTAGTTAATTCAATTGCAATTTCTATACATCCAAGCTTCAAGGGTCTATATATGATACTTGCATTTAATTAATCTGATACCTACTTTAATGAAATTTCCAATGAATAGCACAGGTTGGAATAAATGCTAGAAAATCTAACTCAAATATAAAATCATAGGAAAAGACTTCGGTTTGGAGATCAGGAATGAGGCTGGTGAATGGTAACCATGATGCAGTTTTAATCTTTCTGGGTTTGTTTCTGCATCTATAAAATGTGATCTCAGAGTTGTAAGAGGTATAATATGTAATGTATTATATATAAAATACAGGTTTAGTGTTAGGTGTCATTGGTTGCTCTAAAGAAAATATATTATATTTATTTAGAACAAAAGCATACATATGTACTACATACATACTACAAACAACTTACAATAAATTATATAGAGTAGGGCTACGTGGAGTAGGGTTGTTGAGATGAGATGAGATCAGAACAAGAAGTAAGTGGGAGATGACGTCATGCACTGTAGAGTCAGCGGTGGGCCGGACTGCGGGGAGCTTCGCAGATCATATCTCGGGACTTTATTCGGAGTGAGATGGAAAACCCCTGGTGAGTTTTGGGCAGAAGGGAGGCATAATCTAACTTATGGTTTAAAAGTGTCACTCAGACATCCTGGGCAGAGACAATGAGGAGAACAGGAAGGTCAGCTGGGAGCCTGAGGCACTAGTTCAGGTGAGAAATAATGGTTTTCTGAAATAGGGTGAAAGCAGAGAAGGTGGTGAAAAGTTGTCAAAATGTGGGTGTCTTTTAAAGGTAAAGCCAACTCATTTTCTGATGCATCTCTTGGATTCCAGAGAGTGAAATGACAAGTGGAAAGGATAGATAATTCATTTGAGGGTTTTTGCTGTAAATAGAGGCAGAAAAATAGAATAGTAGCTGGAGAGGAAGTGAGGTAAGGAAAGGATTTTTCTTAAGATGTATGTGAAGAAGTTTGAGCAGATTTAATTTCACAGGTGGAGTTACGTGCTTCCATCACGAGACACATGATGCTGATTATCTTTTTGTTACATTAGCAGCCATTGATGATGATTGCCTAGGTTGCTTACAACAGATTTACATTAGAAGTTGCAGAATGGTGATTCATACTCATCATTTCTTCTTCATTTATCAGCTGCAAAATTTCCGTAAAGAGAAGAATTCACTCACCTATTATTTGGATTTTGTGAGATATAGTTCCTATGGGAAGGGCAGGCTGAATAATTCCTTTCTTTATTTATATTTTTCAAAATATTGAGTTATGTCCCTACCACCTTCATAGGTATACAAGGATTTTGGGGGAGAAAGGGAGTAGGGGAGGTACTTATCCTTATGAACTCATGGTTTTAAATATATTTTATGTGATTCTGTCCAGAGTAGATATTACTCTTACTATTGCTCAAAATGGCCAACTTTGTCCAGTGGACACCTCCTCATGTTTGCTCCTGAGTCATTTTGATGTGAACCCTGCATACTTTGAAAGCTTCCTTACTTTCTGTTATGACAAGTATTCTTGACTCAGACCATGTATTTCCTGACCCAGACCTGAAATCAGCTTTCTTCAGTAAGTCCTGGTTCCAAAAGGGAAAAATGACATTGAGATACCATAATCACAGGGCTCGTGTCATATCTCATAAGTTTTAATAGAAATTTCTTGTCATTGTTTTCTAAATAATCTGTTGTTAAACTGTAATTTCTTCTTTAACCCAAGAGGTATATTTTAAAATTTTCCAGGTAGTTTGTACATGTCACTAGAGTTTTCCCTTCACTGTTTTGGGTAAAAAATATGTAACAGTTCTAAATCTCTTTCATAAAATCAGAGGCAATCTTGAAATTGAGTGAAACTATTGGTTCCATAAATCATGTGATTTTATTTTTGCAATATTTAAGTGGTGATTTGAATACCACTTTGGGAGATTTAGCTCAAAAGACATTTATTGAGACACAAAATGCAATGCATTTAAGTCTTAAAGGAAAACTTAGTACTCACAGTCCTTGCCCAGTGGGTATGCAACCTAATTTAGACTGATAGACCTAATGTAGTCCTATGAACTCACACTACATTAAAAAGTCAGTTAACCACATTTTAAAACTGGGTTGACGATGTTAAAATCTCACGGGGCTCATTATGCCTTAGTGAAAACTGGGCATCTCTGAAATCACAAATGACTTGAGAAAATAAAGACTACTGGCAACAACTGTTATACTTTAATGCTCATCCAGATATATCTTTCCACCTGCCAAAGGATATGTCTCTATTGTACTTGTCTGCAACAACCTCTCAGGCAACCTCAATCAAATGCTTTTGTAGCCACTTGGTGGTAGTAGTTCTGCCTTATGGACTGTGACTTAAGCTCATTCGATCCTGCATACCTCACTAAGCTAGGTTAATTCTTAAATGGAAAAATCCCAGGGAAAATCAAAGACTTTTTTTTTTTAGCGCAAGCTTGGAATATAGGGTTCGTATCATACCTGACACACATACATATATGTCTACCACACCAACACTAATAGTGAGATGGAGAGAGAAATCAGGCAGTCTGAGTTTCAGGTCAAGAACTGTTTAAATAACTCTATCTTGAAAAGGACATAGCCCTGAAACGTGTCCCTCCTGACCTCTTGTAATCTTTAGGCAGAAAGAGAGCCTTAGATAAAACTCCCAAGTCATTCTTAACTCCTAGGTGCCATGGAAAAATCTTGGAATATACCACCTGCCGCAGAGTAGGGTGAATGTGGGGATGGAGAGGTAGTTGCGAGTCTAGCTCTGTTAACCGCCAAGGTTCCACAGAGGACTAGCAGGAATTGCGTGATCTGGTTATCAAGTACAATACCCTGCAGCCACACTCAAGACCTCTCAGCACCAGTAAGTAGAGGTGGGATTGATTCAGGAGGGAAAGATCTCTGGGCCCTGATCAGACCAATAAACTCTGCAGCAACAGACTTCAGCATGGTGTGCCAGCAGGTACGAGGACGTGTGTGTAAAGCTGACCCTTCCCTTCCCTGATCCTTCCCTATGAAGCCCTCCTAGTTTTGCTTGAGACCACTTTGGACATATCAGAGGGAAGGGCAGGAAATCTGAAAGATGGAGAATTTACCCAAATAAAACTGTCACCTAGTTTTTAAAAAGCTAAAATCGTTAGATCAATATAAATTACCAGATTAAACCAAATTATATTTTCTCTGACCCCCAGCATTGATTGGTGAGGGTCGCAGGGAGGTGATCTTAAAGAAGGCTTACATCAGTTATTGGAAGTAAGCCATATTTTCTGTAGGCGTGAATTTGGGCCTCCTTTACAAACATAAACATTGATTTAGTGCACAATGAAGTATAGTCATATCTTTGTTACCAATTGCCGTGGTGAGGTTTACCAATGCTAAGACAGTCAGGAGACAAATGTAAATCAAACTATCACATCTGAGAAGGTTTCAGGAAACCCTGCTATGTTACAAAATTCAAAAGATCTGAATTTTGTATTAAATACCCAGGGATATTTGAGGTAGGTTACTAAATCACAAAACATTCATTAGTTAATTATGATGGCAACTATTTCTTTCTGTTTTATTTACTTATGTAACTCCAGAACCTACAATATACCCTAAAATATAATAAATGCTCAACAAATAATTATTGGATAAGTGAACGAAGAATGAAATATGGATGTTGAAGTTACAAACACAAGAGATCAAAATCAAGAATTAAAGGCAAATACAGTAGTTTAGGCTCATGGGGTAGCCACAGATCACACTACTAAGCATTCATCAACTTGAAGTAAAGTTATGAAAGACTAAATGTCTGGCTATTCATAGATGTTTTTCTTCTATTTATTTTTACTGGAAGGTCAGTCCCTAAGTTTGGTTTGCTGACTTTCCTTCTGGTCCTAACTGATGGTCTAAAAAGATACCACAGCAAAACACAGGCAAGGTCAAGGCAGCGAGTTGATTCAGGGCTATGAGAATCCTCCTCTATTGTTCCATGAGTTTGAGTTACTTCTATAAGCCTACACAAGATATTTCTGCCCTTTAAAAAAGTATAGACATCTTCTTCATTGTTACATAATCCAATGTAAGAATTTTTCTCTTTGACCTAGTTGTTTTAACTGGTTAAAATAACCTAGAGATAAAGAAAATTTCCAACATAACAGAAAAGTGTGGAAAATAACAGAATATTCTTGTGAAATTAAAGACATAGCATTTCAAACAGTGTTATAAATGCTATCTTATTTGTATTTCTCTATATTTAAAAACAAATACCTTTATGAAAAATATTAACAATATACTTATGAAAGCACAGAATAATGGATAAGTGTATAATGACATTGGAGACTAAATGTGCAGTCAAGCTAGTTTCAAACTCTTGGAAGGATTTCTTCTAATTATAAGGTCAGTGAAACTGAATTGAGGAGCAGTTCTTAACTTAAACCTGCTTTGTCTTCAGAAAGAAAATAGGTTTCCAATACATGCTCTCTCTCTCACAAACATTCTGGTTTGCACGTGCCAGAAAATGTTCCAGATTTTTTTAATATGTCTTCTGCAAAAGGCTAAAAAGTGATACATTTGTTGATCTTTTGGATTATAATGGGGCAAATGTACAATTAAATATGTACAAGGATATTCATATTAGCACATATTTTTATAGTGGAGCATTGGAACAAACTTAAATACCCATTATAGGGGGACAGATGTATAAAAGAAGATATAACCAAACAATGCACTACTTCAAAGCATTAAAAATGTTGATGTGTACGTGTGCTAACACTAGTTGTTGCCAATAATTATCAATAAGGGAAAAACACATTCGTACAAATTAGTGAACACTTATAGAATGGATATCACACTTTACCTTTTCTAAGGTATGTGTGACTACATGAACAGAAAAATCCCTGAGAAGTTACTGCCAAAAGGTTAACAGGGATTGTCTCTTGGAAGTGAAATCACAAGTGATTTTAATTTTCTTTTCCCTGCTTAAGTATTGTATAATTTTATTTATATATAACACTGGGAATAAACGATCAAGCACCATTATCATAAAACATAGAAAGGAAATAGTCACACGTTAAATAGTCACAAGGTTCTTCCATGTTGCAGGGCATAGAGAAATATGGCGGAATTAATCAATAGGCCCTTCTTTCAGGGCAATTGTGAGTCGTCACATCGTTGGCTGAGTATCTTGGATTTGGCTACTATAGGAGAACACAATTATTCCCTGTTTCCTCACAAGTCTATAGAGGGAAAGAGACTTTGCAATATTCTTGAGAAAGGAGCAGCAATAATTTGTTTTAGTAATGAGAGCTAATTTATATTAAATCATTTAGTCTCCATGACAGCTGGGAGAGTTTGGGCCCCTGACTATAAGAAACACTGCCTTTGTCCCGTAGACTGTGTGTTCCCTGATACCATCTCCGCTCTCTCACTTGCTCTTCTCTATTGGAAGAGTGCCTGGTGAAATGAGGAACTTTGGGTATATTTACTAGAAATAGAGATGTGTTATTGAAGTGTGGACAACAAGTATTAATAATTCATCTCTTTCCTCTATCTCTCTCTTTTAGGTTAATACAAATTTGTTAAACTTCAGAAAATATCTTACACTCGTTAGTTCTCAGTCCCTTCATCTGTAACTGGGAAATAAGCATACCTAGCTTTAAACCTCTGGGCATAAGATGCGGTACCACGTAAGTACACACTAAATGTTAGGTGTTATAATTAATAGTATTGTTGTTGCTTTAGACAAGGGAAGAGAACAGTATGAGAAATTAGTAAAATTTTGAAAACTCATCTGGGCCTGGCTAAAAGAAGTAGAGAAACAACAGCAAGAAATAGAACACCAGAGGCAAATGGAGAACTGCAAGAAAAGAGACAGCAAAGAACAGAGCCTGCGTTGCCCCAGAAGCAACCTGGAGATTGACGCTCTCCTAACTCTAAAACTCAGGGAAGGCAGTATTGAACAAAGTGAAGAAGGAAAGGAAATATTTATCCTCTCTTAATCCAAATAAGGGCACAGGCATTGGAAAAATCAGTAGCAGCTTCAGTTCAGGGAATCTATTGAAGGAAAATCAACTAAGGCAAACATGGAGGCAAGGGAAATATCCCCCTAAGACACAGCATTCATAGGCCCAAGAAATTCTAGAAGAAAAGGTAGTTGCAAATAACAAATAACACACGGCTAAAAGTGCCTTCAGATATTTTTGAGGTTGGAGAAATCAGAGAAAGGGCAAAAGACTGACACTGTGGGGAATGAAATGCAAGGACTCTGGAGCAGAGGATCTTTTAACATGTAGGGCACCCAGCTCCCAAGGGGAAGCGGGGCTCGTATCCCTAGGCAGTGTGCTCACTCTTCAGCAGCTACATGCCAGAATCATCAGGCTCATTGCAGATATGAAGACGAAAGATGTGGAAGAAATACAGAGTGAACGAAGAGCTCTTCAAATAAGGCCTGGAGGCTGGTGGGGCCATCACAGCAAATTTATAATTTTTGCAAAATGTAGGAATGTATCAAATGTGGAAGCAATGTCCCAATTAACCTCTTAATGAAAACATTCTTATAATTGAATTTAAGTTTTTAGGTTAAGGACTCAATGAACTTGCCTAGATTATTGGGCATTCTGGCAAGGATGAAAGCAAATCTATTCTCCTCTGCCATGGTTCAATACTGGCAATTCAATGTGGCATTTTATTATGGACAGGGCTAACTGTTTTGGAGGGGTTGAAATTATTTGTCTATTCTAAATTGCATGAGTGATGGCTACGCCTGAGATCATCCTATGTATCTTATTGACTCTCTGGATTCTTTATCTGACAGCATGTCACACATGCTATGGCTTGAAACTGAGTTATTTCAAATTGGGAGTAATTAAATTTTGAATCTGCTATACTTATTCTCATAGAAAAAGGCCAATTTGCTTCTGAAAGAACCCAGATTCTATGTGAGTGAAATCTTTCTTATCAAAAATAGAAAGAAAAAAACATTTGATTGGGAAGATTTTGGATTTTAATTTCTTTAAAGTTTAGTGAACTTTAATTAGATTTTGCTTTTGGTCTTTAATTTCTCTCTGAGAATTGTAATAATAGGAGGGATTCCATGTTATTCAAGTTTGGAATATATTACGTAGTTATACTATATTATGGGAGGTACTTTCGCTTTTGTTTAAATTTTTTGCATACTCTCTAATAAGAAATATTTGACAATATGGCTGGGCATAATTTGAAGTTGGAGATTGATTAGGGGATTAGTTTTGGGCTAAAAGTGCATTGTACCTTATGAGTTAACCACAAACTAATGATTTCTTCTGAGCTATATCAGAACTTTCTGGGTTTAAAAATGGGCCTATTCACTGCCATCCCAGAAGGATGCCCAGAGGGCAGTGGTAGGGAGTGGAAAGAGGCTTTCTAGATAGGGAACGGAACTCCTCTGATACTCTGCTATCCCTCCTCTGAGGAGGTATAGCCGTAACCTTGGTTGACCGCAGGCTTGGTTGTTACACACAAAAGATTAAATGAACATAAAAGTTTGTGATGGTTAGAGAAAAACAGTTCATTCCCTGCCTTCTTTTTCCATTATTCCTTGCAGACCGGGGAGTCTGAACAGAGTCACATAGGAACAGAGCTGAACTATCTGGTTGGTGAGTTCTCGAACAGCTCCATGTTTGTGGGTCCTACTGGAAGGCAGGCCACTGTGTTGAAATACTGCATTGCTCACTGTTTCCCCTGCCTCCCACGGCAACAAGCCATTTGCCCGCAGGTGCTGAGGGCCTGACTTGCCCTTTCACCATCCTTTCCTGACTAAACCATAAAGAGCCCTGGTAAGCCTAGCTCGTCCTCTGCCCTCTCTGATCCCTGTCTCTGCATGTGAATGGATGAATACTTCCTCCTCTGATCCCTGTCTCTGCATGTGAATGGATGAATACTTCCTCCGGAGCCAGGTAGCCTTAGTTCGGGAGGGCGGGGGAATAGAAAGCTCCAATCTGGCCTCAGATCCATGCAGAGTTCTCTATCCAGCTCTACCAATAATAAAGTTGGCACTGAAATTTGCTCCTTATTTAGTCCCTGGATTTTATTTCTCAAAACTAAAACCAGGAATTGCATAACACATATGCCTATTTTTATTGATATATTGCTATTTCAAGACTCAAACAATCATTTTCAAAATTTAAGAGAGATAAGGATTTAAGAAATAATAAAATAATTAAGATTATTAAAACAAAACAAAATATTAAAAATGTAGAAAATTATATAACGAGCCCAACAACATGGGCAAATAATTCTACCTTCAGAGGGAAGAAATAAAGACAGTCACCGAATGTGTGTTAAACGTATAAAAGCATGTCTATATAGCTGGATGGTTGGATATATAGAGAGAAAAATATTAATTTTAAGGAAAATTTTAAAATTTTTATCCTAAGTCCATTTACCCTGGCTCTGGCCTTTCCTTGCTTGACACAGGGAAATCTAACCTTTAAAAGATCCTGTCTCCTATCACCGCACCTCCCCCACTCCCACCCCCACCCTAACTTCATGCACTTGGCCACAATTAATGCTGAGATTCCCCAGGAAATGTCTCTCAAATTGTCAGTAACAAGATCTAACTCAGCATTTAGGATGCTCCACTGAGACTGTGCTCTATATGATGCTCCACTGATGTAGCAGTTTCCCCATTGGTGGCCTTTGCTGTACCATTGCTTGCCTGGGCACCCAGGGTGTCTGAATGTAAACACCAAGTCCCCACTTACAGCAAAGCTGTGTGTGGTCTATGGAAGGATTTGAGTGTCAACCTATTTCCCTTAGAATAATTTTTAAACAGATTATTGCAGTCCTGAAAATTGGTGTTGCCTGTGCTACAAAGTGTTACAGTGTTTATTAAAACTGTAAAACAGAATCTTTTAAATCTGTTTTAATTTTTAGATCCATGAAGCTGAGCCTGGAATGAAATCATCTGTCAACCAAGACATTGTACTCAGAGTTCCTCCTCCTCTGATGACTAAAGGTTTTGTTATTGGGTCAAGATTATTTGCCTGGTTTCTTCTTTCTTGGAATGAGTTCTCTAGAGTTTTTAATCTCTTGCTCATAATAGGACTGCTTTGGGGCCAACTCACCAATTCCTCAGGCAGGATCAGATATGTTTGAAACTCAGCTAATGCTCTTTTCCAGAAAGCTTCTTAGTCATTAAGAACTCTCCAGTAAATCCATTCTACAATTTATCTAACTATAGCTGAACCCTAGCAGTGGACAGTGAGAAGGTAATAGTTTATCCTGAGATTCCTCCAATATTATTTATAATTATTTAGGAATGGAATATAAGCCAGGTGTGGTAGTGCACACTTACAGTCCCAGCTATTCCGGAGGCTAAGGTGGGAGGATCACTTGAGCCCAGGAGTTTGAGGCCAGAGGCCATCCTGGGAGACATAGTGAGACCCCATCTCTAAAAAAAACAAAAAAGAAAGAAAAAAATAGAATATAGAGTCACATGGCTAAAGGAACTCAGGGAGCAGCACCTTAGTGCCTCATTAACTTCTAGCAGTATCATACAAAACATGGTTTTATAAATACATGTACAAGGGAATTCAGTTGGCCTAATAGCAGACCCTTATTGCTCTTTATTTTCCGAGTCAGTGATATTCCCACAAGCATAGCTGCAGGTACAATGCTAAACTACTGTGACCAGAACATTCAGTTGAACTAATTACCCTTTTGACATGGTGCCGCAATTAGCAAAGTCCCAGAAGCATTAATCACTTTGATTGCTCAAAATGTATAAGGATGTCAACTCTTAAGTTAATTTAAGAACAAGTTTGCAATAATTTTTCTATATCTGTGAAAATAGTCTTGAATTCCTTTAATTGTTGAAGACCTCTTTATATTAAAGTATTTAAAAATGGTTGTTATTCTGTGACTCTTTTCTCTAGCTAAAATAACCTTTGCATTTCTGGAAAGCTAAGTTCATGTATAAAATATAACTTCCTGTCAAAGTGAGATAATCACCTAAGAGTTGCTTTGGGATCCTAGAACTGGGTGAAAATGGATGATAGGAGGGGGAACACCACTGATGCAGAAATAAATAGAGTCTGGTCCAAAGGGAAAGAGGAGTCACAAAAGAAAGGAGGATGAAAATTATTCAAATAAAATAAAAATTGAAGATGTAAGAAACTTTGAAACCGTCTACTGATGAAACTCCCATGAATCCACAGAACATTGATTAGAGCCTATGGTCACTGTATTAGTAATACAGTGTGGGATTGTTGAAAGTTAAATACTTTTGTATAAGTATTTCAATGATGAGAAGGCTTCTGAAAGCAATAACTGTGGTAGCAAGTGCTTGCTTCCATTTGGCAGCATAGACTAATAGGATAGTGAACATACTGATGAAAGGAAAAGTTATTTGAATTTGGAAGGTGGTGTCTAAACATAAAGGAAACAAACAAAAAAAGACTACAGGTCAAAGACCTCAAAAAAATTTTAGAAAATAAATATACAAAATAAGTATATCAAAGAAAATAGCAATTGATATCTCTTCTACATCACCAGAATGCTACAGTGAAAATACCTAAAGTGCCAAGTAACTGAAATTGCCATTAATTGCTGATGGGAATGAAAATATGTGCAATTACTTTGGAAAATTGTTTGGCAGTATCTTCTAAAGCTGAACATCTGCATGTTTTATGACCTAGAAATTCTACTTCATGTCATCAAATATCACACACTAGAATGTTATAGCAGCACTATTAGTAATATTAATAGTTCCAAATTGGAAGTTATCTACATGTCCATCAACAGTAAAGTGTGTAGGGGAAAAAGAGTAATTTCCTCCTCTACTGTTATGAGTTCTTGGCTAGGATCCCTGCAATAAAACATAGATTAATGAAGGAAAAGCAGACAGAAGTGTATTAACATGTGTATTTCATATGTATATGAGAGATACCTAGGGAATAAGTAATTCTCAAAGAGATGGCCTAGAACTCCAGCCTATAAAGCATCTTCAGTCAAAACAAAGAAAGAAGAAAGTGAATTATGAGAAACTAATGGTAGATAAAGGATAGCTAGTAAAGTTTGTTTTGTAGATTCCTCTGGTACTGTCTCCTAGCTGATAAAGGTCTCAAGCCTTCTCTGGTGCTCAACCTTTGTCCTTCCTGGTGGAGAAGGATGTCTTTGTAAATTTATGTCCTACTTTCAGGCAAATAAGGAAGACAGAAAGCTTTTCTTGTACCTGCTTCTTCTCAATTGCCTTTAATTCAAAATAATCCTATTAGTCCACAAACTATTCTCCACTTTATGATTATAGTGACCTTTTTAAATATAAATCAAGTTGGGTCACTGTCTTGTATTAAACCCCATCTGTGGCTTCTCCTTATGCTCCAGATAAATTCCCAATGCTCGTCACAAACCGAAGGGTCCTGCATGATCTGATCTCTGCCTACCTCCTCAAGTTCATTGCTTGCCGTCAAAGCCCCACCATACTGGCCTTCCGTCTGCTCCCCAGACATGCCAACTTTTCTTCTGTCTTTGCACTAGTTGTTTACTCTGCCTGGAATGCTGTTCTTCCCTGAAACTTCATATGATTGGTTCCTTCAGAGTATCTATATCTCAACTCAAATCTTACCTCCTTAGAGGGACAATCTCCAACAGAAGCTGCATCCCACCCCATACTACCTGTGTATTTCTACCATGTCATATTATCTTTCATGGCACTTTTCACTATGTGAAATGTTGTCGATGTCTATATTTTCATATACATTGTCTGTCTTCATTCATAGAATATAAAGTCCACAAAAGCTAAGACTGTGTCTCTTCATCTTGTCTACTGCTTTTTCTCCAGCTCCAAATACAATGCTAGACACAGATAAGATATTCAATAAATAATTTTTAAATAATTTAAAAGCCTTAAGAGACTTCAGAGAGATGGGACTGGAGGGAAGGAGCCACCACAGGTTGTCAGTGGCAGTTAGGATAGAAAAATCTAGAGGAGACATTGGGCAATAGGTCTTACCAAGCAAAATGAACGGTGGAACTGAGTAAAAATTGTTATCTTCCCCCCCTGAATACATTTGCCAGAATTATACCTTATATGGCAGAAAGAAGGGACCGTAAATACTCAGATTACCTAGTTTTTGTGTATATATCTCTCTTGAATTGGATAATAAGTTGAAGATAATTTTATTCCCTTTATTTATTAAAAAATATGCATCAAGCCAAGCACTATGATGCCTTTAAATGTGAAGGTACAAAAAAATAGAGTAATAACCCTTTTCCTCATTATCTTCTGTCCTGTTTGAAGAAATAGATATTAAACAAATAAATACTAATACAAAACAAATATGTCATTGGAATTTGAAGCAAGAACTCTAAAAATGTAACAAAGTAAGAGAAACAAAGGAGAGTAACTGGGAGCCACACATTCATATTAAGGTTAAGCAAGGTTTTATGAAGAAACTAAGATAGTATTTGATACTATGGGTTCAACAAGAGCTCAAAATGTTGAATAGAAATTCGCTGGGAGAAGGGTGATGGAATGAATGTTCAATCTGAGAACATTAGGGAACTCAGAGTGGAGAAGAGGAGAGACATGCAAAGCTCAGAGAGAAAAAGAGTAGAGTGGTACAAGTAGGTTGGAAGTACAGGCAAACTCTTGAGATTCGTGGTGAAGAATTTGGATTTTTGTCATCATTTTAAGGAAAGCCACGAGAAGGCTTTTAAGGACGGCACTGACATGTGTCTATTTATACTTTTGAAAGATCACTTGGCTGCAGGTTGAGAGAGGAAGATCAGCTTGAAAGTCAGCCTTAATAGATGATGACGGCAGCTTGCATTAGATGATGAACATGAAGATGGAGATAACTGGATGGATTTAAGATCACTTTGGAGGAACAATATTGAAATTTTCTGATGAATTGGATGTGGGGTTTTACTACTTTTCTCTTCTCTACACTTTTCATTTGTTCATTTATTTGTTCACTCACTCATGTGATCTGTTTGTTGACTGCCTGATATAAATCCCAAAACTTTAGAGACATAAAGAGTAAGATGTTTTTACTCCAGTTTTCCTGCATTTACCTGATAGTCCAATTGAGAAATTTAGAAATCACTTTCAACTCATTCCTCTCCATTAACCCTACACCCCACATATTTACACTTAAGTTTAGATGTCCACATGTATGTATATTTACATATATGTATATAAAATTGAAGTTTATCAAACTGTTTCTTTGTTTATTTTTAAGCAAAGAAAATGTTTTCATTAATTGAAAAAATATTTATAGAGCATCAACCATACACAGGAATGAAGACGAGAACCAATTGTCTCAATGTCATTTCCCTCTCTTTAGTACAGTGTCAGATACAGAGAAAGTGTGCATGCGTTCAACTGAATGGTGAATAAATAAATGCACAGCTGCATGCATGGATGAATACAAGGCAGTGTGATTGGTGCTTGGGATGCAATGGTGAACAAGATCTACAAGGTCTCTGTTCACACTGTCTTGGTAGAGCAGAATGGGCAAGTCCACTTTTGGTTGTAACCAACAACTTGAATGGAATTAGATTGTGTGGGGGAGGGGGGATAGGTATGCACACATGTGAGTGCATTTGAGTGACAAATAATCATATTTAGGGTAAATGTGAGATGGGTCCCTAATTTTTTAAGAGACATAACAAATACAGGATGGGATACCATGAATTAAGAAAGACTGACCACTGTTCAAAATATCAAAAGGAGATTGATGAGATTAAGAGTAGGGTTCTTCTTAATTCCAAGAAGGCTAAATTTCCTCATCTTATTTCTATGTGGGGACAACCTATATTGCTGCCCTGGAAAATTAACAAGTTTATTTGTTTATGCTTCAGCTTAAGATTTCATTTAAAGTGTTTCCAATTTTCAAAAGTTTGAAAACCACTAGGCTGTAATAGATATTCAACCTCTAATAGAAATTAGAATAAACTCTAATTTCTTTATGTGTTGTTTCACACAACCAAAAGATTCTAGAATGTATTGACTTAACTTGTACCTCACTAATAAGTTCCAAGTCTAAACATTAGCTCACTATTCTCCACTGTTTTTTTCCTGACAGTGATATTATTAGCTTTATTTTTCAGCTGAGGAAACTAAGAGGAAGATTGACTCAGCTGGAAACAGACCAAGTGTCAGAGCCAGAAGGAGACCCAATTTATATCAATGTTAGAACTGACACAGTCTTTGAAGGCAGGAAATATATCATTTTATTTAGAGAATCTCCTCATTTACTAGCAGTGTGCTCTCAATTTAATTGACATGAACCAAGCACCAGATAACATCATGTTCTCGGAATGGAGAAGTAATATTGACCTGGACACTCATGATAAATGATGATAAATGAATTGCTTAGGCTGAATTTCTGTAAAAGCCATAAATACCAACAAAACAATAACAATGACCTAAAAATAATTTAAACTTTTCATGTTGCTCTGATTTAACATGAAGTCTCAAGAAAATTTATAAAACAAGTGGAATAAATGCAAAATATAAAAGTTTGAAAAAACTATACAATTTAGGAATGAGGCCACTGAAGACATTTCCTAATGCATGTGAGAGTTTTAAGTTCATGTCCAATTATTAGTTGATCTCCCATTTATTTAATCATTTGGTCATTATTTAAATAAATAATGCTTATTATGGGTTTTAGTTACTGAGTACATTTATGTAGTCACTCAGTCACTGACGCGTTTCTCAAGCTTGTCAGGTGCTAGGCAGCAACAGGGTGCTTTTATCAAAGATGTTATGTTTGAGTCCAGCTCCAATAAAACAACTTGTTACCACAGTGGGAAAGGAAGTCTGAGATTCTATATGACACTTTTCCTCACTCATCTAACAACCAACTCTGAACCACTGTGATTCATTTCTTCATTTAATACTATGTACCAGACATTCTTCACAGGCGTGAAAAAAAGTTAGATCAACAATAAGTTAGGGTAGAATTTAAAATAATTAAAAGAGTGGAATTGAAAAGTTCCTAAACAAAGAAATGATAGACGCCTGAGGTGATGGATACCCCAATTATCCCGATTTGATTACTTCACATTGTATGCCTGTATCAAAACATCATGTGTACCCTATAAATACATACACCTGTTATGTACCTACAATAATTAAAAAGAAATAATTTTAAAAACAAAAGAAAAAACAGAGTCTCTGCTTCCCCACAAAAGGCTTACATTCTCATGGGCAAAAAATAAATAAATAAGAACAAATATTAACAGTTATATAATGTCGGAAGGTAATAAGGATTATGAGGAAAAAATAAAGTAGGATAGGGAGCAAAGAGTGACAAGTGTGATATTTTAGAAAGCATAGGGGGGAAAGTCCCGTCTGTGCAGATGGTGATGGAACAGACGTCCAAATTAAGTGAGCGCATGAGTTATGTGAATATCAGGGAAAGGCATCCTCAAGTCAGAGGACGGGCAAATACAAAGTCCTTCTTGACATGGTGAAGGGACAGCAAAGAGGCCACTGCGGCAAGATGGGAAGTGGCAGGAAATGAACTCAGAGAGGTGGCCAAGAGCAAAATAATGCAGAGCCTCGTGAGTCACAGTGAAGATTCTGGATTTATTTCTCCTAAGTTACCCTGGGATGGCATTAAAGAGTTTAATTTGGCAGATAACTTATACATGTGGGACATGCAGGAGAGGAAACAGGGACCAGTTATTTGGCTATTCTGTCATCTTTGGAGAAATGATGGTGATAATGTTGGAGTGGATACGTGAGAAGTGGGTGGATTTGGAATATATTTTTGTCATCATTAGAAGCAGTGACAAAAATGGTTTATGACAGCCATGTCTCTGAAGATGAATTTTCTACTTTTAGCCCAGACTTGTAAAGTAGAGTGACTCCTTTTTCAAAAGGCACAAAATCGATCAGCCCCATTGCTCTAGTGTAGCAGAAACCACAGTACATAACATGTGAGAACATATACAGAGGAGCAAGGCCCAATAAGGAGACAGAAAACCTTTTCCAATGTTCACCAAGTAACACTAGCGCCCCCCTGCAAAGCAAAGTGGAGAGAAGAAAAGCTTACCTAGTTTTATCACTAATAAAGACTCCATGAACTTTCTAGTTAATGAACTTGGCTGCAAAAGAAGAGAAACTGATTCTGAGTCATTTAAGGAAAAGAAGTATTTATTGAAAGTTTATTGGATTATTCACAGGATTTCTGGTAGGGCTGGGGAAATAGACTTGAAAAATGTGCAGAAGCAAAAGAAGCTGGGCAGCAACAAGACCCCCAGCCAGAATCAGACACAGACAGGTCTGGAAAAGACACTGGCTGCTGCTGCCGCCCCTGGCCACTGGGCGCCAGAGCATGTGTTCTGGCCACCACTGCCACAAAAGCCAGACCTGGACGCTGGACATTGCCACTGGAACCACTGCCCTAGCTGCTCTTAGAAACATACTACCACTTCTCCTGTCTCTATGATCACAATGTCCAAATCTGCTTCTCTCTGCCGCTGGCTTCTGTTTGAATACCTACAGCAGTCGGTTTAGCCTAGGTCAGTTGCATATTCCCACGCTGCAACAGGTCTGGGACAATAAGTATCTAGCCATTAAGTCTTCTACAGCGGGAAACAGGTCCACCTCTCACCAAGACCAGGACTCATAGAGAGGTGAATTCACCCAGCACCAGAAGGAAGATCGAATGCTAAGAAGACAGATAAATGGAAAAAAATTATTGCAGAAAATGGCCAATACGTAAGCTAAGACCAAAAATTTTCTGCAAGACCTAGTAAGGTATCTTATGAAAGAACATTTTATTGCAGTACAAACCTCTACAGGAAAATGACAGTAGTTACACAAAAAAATGATAAAGAAACTTGGACGAAAAGAAATTCAGACTGAACGTAATTTCCTTAATAGAGGATTTTCGGCAGTCCCTTAAGAAAGAATCAAAAATTTGTATTTGAATCACTGGTTTGGACTAAATTATGTCCTAAATTTCATATGTTGAAGTCCTAACCCCCAGAACCCTAGAACGTGACTGCGTATGGAGATGGGACCTTTAAAGAGGTAATTAAGTTAAATGAGGTGGTCCTTAAATCAGTATGACTGGTGTCCTTATTAAAGAGGACTAGGATGCAGACAACACAGGCACAGGGGAAACGGGGCCATCTGCAAGCCAAGGAAAAAGGCCTCAGAAGAAAGCAAACCTGCTGACTCCTTGATCTTGGACTTCTAGCCTCTGGAATTATGGGGAAATAAATTTCTATTGGTTAAGGCACCCATACTTTGTTATGGCAGAACTAGCAAACTAATAAAAGGAGGGATCAGATATTTGTATTTGAATCTTTTCGTCTTTTAAAATCTAATCCATGGATAACAAATATATAACATATGAACCTTCACTCCACCTGCTGAGCTAATATAGACGTTGATAATAAATAATCTTATTTTTTCATGTTTAACTCAATCTTGATTTCAGATTTCTTGTCTGCACAGTGTGCAGAGAAGCCACTACTACTAGACTAGTATTGGTAAGTTGGTTGAAATCCATTTTCCTTTCTAGGTTAGAGTATGTGTTTGATAAAAAGCCTATTTCTCCCCAAAAAGTGGGTTGATTAACTTCCAAGTAATCTTTGTTAGATTCATGAAATCTTGTATTAAATAACTTTTTAATGTTATAGACATACATTGGAGTGACCCCAACAATTACTATACTCAGGAATCCTGCTGCTTGCAGAAGTGTGCAAAAGTAGCTAATTAGCACCCTTTAGAAAATTTTATTTCATACGATTTGTTCTCTTCTTGTTAAAGAACTTTTGTTTCTTTTACGTCAGCTAATACTTCACTGGGTTTTATTAATTATTTAAAATAATAGTCTTTCCTCAACTATTTAAGATCAGGAAGTCTTAAATTTCTTGATATCTGTAAGGAATAACCCAATGCTCTATACAGCATCCTCAATTTATCTATTTCTATACAGATACACACACACACACACACACACACACACACACACACGATCAATATTTACATATATGTGTTTATATTCTGAAAATTTCCATATTTCACATTTTTTTATAATTTATCAACTGTTAGCTTTTCTTTTACTCCATCCTTCTGATAGCTACTGTATTAGAAGAGATAGGACCTAGGGCCTTAGGGGAAAATTTTTCCCCTGCAGATAAACTTTTAAAAGCTGCTACTGCTCAAGATAACAAGGAATGAATGTCTTTGAGTAATAACTCTACAAGCCAAATACATTGACAGGCTGATCAAATGTAGTGTTTTTATTATCCGCAAAAGGTAGGATCAGAATATGTTGGCAAAATATCACAGTAGATTTAATGAATGATTGCCCTGAAAAGGGGCAGAAGAATACAAAGGGAGCCTTTCTATGATAGATCACCAAAACCCTCATGTTGCCAATACAAAGGCAAGGTTCTTTGTAAACCCAGTACAGTTTTCTGAGGCAGCTTATTAACTTGAAGAACAGTTCTCCTAAATCATAAATTGTGTAATAAAAGTATTGCAGTGTTTTCAAACTCATCGATTTAGGACACAAGAACTTTAAGAGAAGGCTTTCTGCCACCACCCACAAGATACAGAACAGCTCCAACAGCACAAAGATTTTCCTCCTGCGACCCTCTGCAGTCAGACTACCCTTTACCCCAAAGTTCTGGTGACCTCTCATCTGCTCTCTGGCCTAATATTTTTACATTTTTCAGAATGCCATGTAAAGGGAATCATACTGTGTTTAATCTATTGAGAGCACATAATGTCTTTGAACCTTATCCATGTCGTATGTATCAGCAGTTTCTATTGCTGAGCAGTACTCCAGTGTATGAATACACAACAATTTCTCAATCAAGAATCTGAAATAAAACTGTCACCTATACTCAGGGCCCTGTTCATTATACCAAACTGCATTCTGAAAAAATGTTTCTTATTGGGAAACCGTAAGCAGATGGATGATGATTTTTTCCTCCATTCACTAATATTCAGAAAAATAAGTCAGTTATATACATTTGTCTGAGTGAAAAAAAACTCATGAAGTTTTTAAATATAACAGCCAGTATATAAATGGATAATCTCATCAATAAATGACATATTAATAAAATTTATTTTGGCCTTTATTCATGTGATTATCTATTTGAATCAGTTTTTAATTTAAAATAACATGTTTTATAGATAAATAAGGAACATAAATTTAAGTGATAAAAATTATAAGTAATTTAGGCCTAAAGATAGACATAATTAGTAACATAATTTGTATTTCAATTCCACTTAGGAGACCAGCTGCTGTTCTTTTGATTGTACAACAAAAAGGCCTGGACAATGAGAACCCTTTTTCTGAATTGGTTCCATCCATGCTTTGTCTCTGAAATCAGGAACTACCTCGCCAGTAAGGAACTGCCTTCTAAAGTTCTTTTGATATTGGGCAATGCCCTTGACCACACAGAACCCCATGAATTTGACACTAGAAGCTTTGGAGTGGTCTACTTACCCCCACACACAACGTCTCTAATTCAGCCTCTAGATCAGGGAGTCATAAAGACCTTTAAGGCTCTTTTCACATGGTCTCTTATGGAAAAGGTTGTCAATGCTATGGAAGAGAACCCCAGATACAGAACATCATCAAAGTCTGGAAGAATTACACCCTGAAAGATGTCATCATTGTTATAGAAAAAGTTATGAAAGCCAGTAAGCCCAAAACAATACATTCCTGCTGAAGAAAACTGTGTCTAGATGTTGTTCACAACTTCACAGGATTTATGACAGAGCTGATCAAGGATATCATGGAAGAGATTGTGGATAGGATAAAAAAAAAAAAGTGGGAAATGAAGTGTTTCAAGATATGGATCTTGGAGAAAATCAAGAGCTAATAGACACCACATCAGAGGAATTAACCGAAGACGACTTGATAGAGGTGAGAGCTTCTGAACCAGGGCCAGACGATGATGAAGAAGACATAGAAGAAGTAGTGCCAGAAAAGAAATGGACTTTAGACCATCTGGCAGAAGGGCTCTGACTATCCATGACTGCTTTGACTTCTTTTACAGCATGGACCCTTCTATGATACCGGCACTGAAACTAAAGCAAACAGTGGAAGAAGGATCGGTACTATACAGAAACATTTTTAGAGAAATGATAAAGCAAAAATGTCAGAAAGAATTTACGATGTATTTCCATAAATTTACAGGAGCATGCCTGACTCTCCTGCCTCCCTTTCCACCTTGGCTTCCTCTCCTGCCTCTACCGCCCTGAGACAGCAATATCAATCCCCCCTCTTCCTCCTCCTCCTCAGCCTACCCAACGTAAAGACAATAAGAATGAAGACCTTCACGATGATCTACTTCCCCTTAAAAAATAGTAAATATATTTTTCTTTTCCTTATGATTTTGTTAATAACATTTTTCTTTTCTCTAGCTTACTTTATTGTAAGAATATAGTATATAATACAAATAACATACAAAATACATGTTAATTGACTATTTATGGTATCAGTAAGGTTTCCAGTCAATAGGAGGCTATTGGTAGCTAAGTGTTTAGGGAGTCAAAGATTGTACAAGGATTTTCACCTACGTGAAACACTGGTGCCCTAACTCCTGCATTGTTCAATGGTCAACTGTGGACGTATTTGTTTCTGTACTCCCCATTCTATTTCATTGGTTTGTTTGTCTAATAAAAATATTACGGTGTCTTTATTGCTGCAGCTTTATAATAAATTTTGAAATTAAGTATTATAAGTCTTCTAAATTTGTTCTTCCTTTTCAATGTTATTTTGAATTTTCATATATATTGATGTTTATCAACTTCATCCAAAAAAAAAAAAAAAAGCTTATTGGTCTTTTGATTGGCATTGCATTAAACATATGGATCAGTTTGGATAGAACTGACATCTTAATAATACTGTATTCATGAATATATTATATATTTCTACATGTATTTAGGTCTTCTTTGAATTTCTCAGAGGTTTTGAAATTTTCAGTATATATATTGAATATCTTTTGTCAAATTTATGCAATTATTTTTATTTTTATTCTATTGTAAATAATTTTTAACTTCAATTTTCAACATGACAGCTAATTTGACTTAATTAGAAATTATTAAAACTACATATTTATACTCCACACATATTATAGAATGCTATATTACACTTTATTTGAACATTATGTACCTACAAGAGCAGAATACATATTCTAGAAGCTGAAATAGCCAATAAAATGGATACTATAGCACTGTACTTATAGTACAACAATCTTAAAAAATATATTTCAATTTCCCACCTATCAGTCTTCTTACTATGGTTGTTATAAATTTTCCTTCTACATATGTTATAAATTCCACAACACATTTCTATTTATTTTTGCTTTAAACAATCATATTTCAAAGAGATTTTTAAAGAGAAAAATGTATTTTTATTACTCATATAGTTAGAATTTCCAGTGCTCTTCATTTATTGTGTCAATGCAGATTTTCATCTATTAATAGTATCCTGTTCCTACTGCCCAAAGTCTTCCTTTACCATTTCTTGTAGTGAGTAAGGGAATGCTGGTGATGAATTCTTTCAGTTTCTGTATGTGTAAAAAGAGTCCTGATTTTACCTTTGTTCTTGAAAGATATATTTTGGGGGTATGAGATTTTGATTGACAATCTTTTTTTCAGTTCTTTGAGGACATCACTCCATGGTCCTCCAGTTTACATTGCTTTCCACCAGAAGTGCTGTTGTCATTCCTGTCTTTTTTCCTTTGTACACAACATTTTCCTTTTATCTCTAATTTTCAGAAATTTGATGACAACATGTCCTGGTGAATTTTTCTTCATGTTTTTTCCCCTTAAATTCATTGAGCCTCTTGGATGTGAAGGCTTATAGTTTACATAAACATTGGAAATTTTTTTCTTCATACATTTTTCTGACATCCCTTCATGCCCTTTTTGGGACTCCACTTGCAAGTGTATCATGTTGCTTGAAATTTTCACATATCTAACTGATGCTCTGTTCATTTTTATATTTTTTTCTCTGTGTTTATTTTTGAGTAGAAACTGTAGTTTGTATTGCTGTATCTTCATAGCTCTATTCTTTCCTGTTCACAGTTTCTACTGCTGTATTTTCAAATTTACTAATTTTTCTTCTGCAAGGTCTAACATGCTATTAATCTCATTCAGTATATACACAGATTTTTATATCTCAAACATTGTAGTTTTTATCTCTAGGTTTTTATTTGGGTATTTTTTTTATCTTCCATTCTTTACTTAACATGTTTAAGCTTTTGTCTTTATGAACGTATGAAACATAGTTAAATAATTGTTTTATTGTTCTTGTTCACTAATTCTGTCATCTTTATTACTCCTGTATTAGCTTTGATTAATTTTTATTTTCATTATGGGTCATGTACCCTGTTTCTTTGCATGCTTTTGTTTGGATGCTGGACAATGTAAATTTTTGCCTTTTGAGTGTTAGATGTTTTTGTATTTCTATAAATATTCTTTTATTTTTAAAGACAGGGTCTCACTCTGTTGCCCAGGCTGGAGTGCAGTGGCATGATCACTGTTCCCTGTAACCTCTACCTCCCAGGCTCAAGGCCTGCCTCAGCCTCTGGAGTAGCTATTGATGTGCATCACCACACCTGGCTAATGTTTTTTTTATATTTTGTAAAGACAGGGTCTTGCTATGTTGAGCCGGCTGGTTTTGAACTCCTGGCCTCAAGTGATCCTCTTACCTTGGCCTTCCAAAGTGCTGGGATTACAGGAGTGAGCCATGGTGCCTGACCTATAAATATTCTTGAGTTTTTTTTATATGATGAACTTGCTACTTAGTAATAGTTCGATCTTTTCAAGGCTTGCTCTGAGCTTTTCATTGAGGGCCAGAGCAGTTTTAAGTGCATGGCTAGCTTCCCTAACTACTAAGACATTGATACACTTCGAGTACTCTGCATAAAATCCCTTGAATTGTGAGTTGTTTTCTTTTTGTAAATTCTGCTGTGAGAACACAAACTATTCCTGGCCTTATGTAATCTCTAGGAATTGTTTCCCCCACTTTTCTTTTAAACAGTTCTTTCTCTAGTTTTCCGTAGTTTTCTCATATGCAGTGCTAATGAATACTCAGTTAAATATTCAAGGAGGATAGTCTCTGGGTCTCTGTCTCTCTCTCTTTCTCTCCCTTTCTCTCTTTTTTCTGTTCAGTTCTTTCATTAACAGTACTCTGCCCCCCTGAACTCTCAACTTCATTACTTCAGCTCAGGGAGAACACTGGGCCCTGCGTGGGTTCTCCCTCCCTGTTCTGTGGCTTCTCTGGGACTTTTAGGGCAATCATTAGACTTATCTTATTCTTTCTCCTCTGCCATGAATAATTTCCCCACACTTCCTTATGTCTAATGTCTGAAAACTGTTGTTTTAGGTATTGTCTGCTTAAGTTGTTTCAGATGGGAGTGTAAACACAGTTCTTGTTTCTTCATATTGATCTGATGCAAAACTCTGTGCAAGCATTGTAAAGAAAACATAGTATTTTTTAAAGTAAGTAAATACATTATAAAATATTTCTAAAAGGAGAAAATCTTTTCCTGGAAGAGAAATTGTTAGATGATAAAGCATTTGACATATTTCCAAATTTTTAAGGTTTTAGGTAAAAATTTTTGTGATCTCATTCAACTCATACCTAGAGGACTAAGAATCATCTATTTTTCCCTTGGAGTCATTGCTTAAATTTTTCAGAAATTAAATTAAGGTATAAGAAGTAAATATATTTGATATTCAGCAACATATAAAAGTCAGAATCAAGGACATGTTTCATAACATTGGTTTTACTACTGAAGAATATTCCTCTCTAAGTCTCAAAATAATCTATATATTATTTAAGATTATAATTTTCCTTTAGCTAAAATTAGAATCCTAAACCAGTGACATTACTAACTATAGAGTTGCCAAAAGATAATTTGCATATTTTATTTTGGTTAATTATTAATAGTACATATCATTAGTATAAAATATTACCTATTATATATTCATTCGAACATTTCCCAGAAAACCACTATGTATTAATTATGCAAAGCATAGATTTTATTACATAATTAATACATATTCACTACTGTATTCCATGCAAGAAATACATTAGAATGCTAGTCAGGCTTTGCTGGGGCACACAATATCGGGATGGGGATTTCTATCATTTTGCAAAAAATATTATTTGCAAACTATAGTATCAATGAGTTTTGACCATTACTATTATTAGGAGTCCCACAGTGTCTTTCTTAAAGGTGCCCTGAACTTAGATTTCCATAAGGGAATGACTGAGAACAAAAGTCTGCTGAGGAAAAATGACACAGTCAACACAATTTGGTTTGGGCATGCATCACATTTGCTACTCAGCTTTGATTCAGCTTTCAGTCTTCACTTCCTATAGCTCCTCTTTTTGCTATGATTGACAACAAATCCTTCATTGGATCTGACTTGGTTTCTAGGTCTTTAAATATTAGTTCACTCCTTCATATCAAATCATGTGTCTTAGTTAAAGCACTTTGATTTTAAGTGAGAGAAAGTAAATCTTACCAACTGAACAAAAGGGGAAAATTGATCATTATGATATAGATTTTTAAATGTAACTCATGGGCAGAAAGTGTAGTTTGCTTTAACAAAGAAATGGAGCCAGAAATTGGAAAACTTCCAGAAAGCAAGGCTTTCTCAAGTCTTTTTTGCTCCTAGCATGTCACATTTCTCTGATTCATTTTGGAAACAATTGACCATGGATCCCACAATTCCTGACTAAGCTTGTTCTCAATTCAGGCAATTTTCAGAGGGTAATTTGTATTTCTGAATATCAATTCCAAATTCCCCAAAGCTATAAGCTGACTGGTTCACGTTGAATCAGGTATCAACTCTTGGTACAATCGCTTGATCAAAAGAGCAAGATCAGAGAAAACAAATGTGGTTTCCAGGACTCTCCATCACAGGTCTGTTCATTTAAATGACTTGATTATGAAGTTATCTCTCTCTTTTTTTTTTATTTCAGCATAATATGGGGGTACAGATGTTTAGGTTACGTGTGTTGCCCTTGCCCCCCTCCCAGTCCAGGTTTCAAATATGTCCATCCTATTGCGTGGTGCGCATTGCACTCTTTGTGTACACATATACCCGTCCCCTCCTCCCTCTTCCCCCCTCCCCCCTGCTCAATATCTAATAGATATAATTCTTATATATGCATTTATGTGTTGATCCGTTAATATCAATTTGATGGTGAGTACATGTGATGCTTATTTTTCCATTCTTGGGATACCTCGCTTAGTAGAATGTGTTCCAGCCCTTTCCAGGAGTATGTAAGAGGTGCTATGTCACCATTGTTTCTTAAAACTGAATAGTACTCCATAGTATACATATACCACAGTTTATTAATCCACTCATGTATTGATGGACACTTGGGTTGTTTCCACATCTTTGCAATTGTGAATTGTGCTGCTATGAACATTCGAGTGCAGGTGTCTTTTTCATAGAGCGACTTTTG
>CAUYSK010088412.1:0-29572 GCA_963575035.1 Avahi laniger | reverse complement strand
GTGTGATCATAGTTCACTGCAGCCTCCAATTCCTGAACTCAATTGATCCTCCCACCTTAGCATCCTGAGTAGCTACAGGCACATGCCACCATGCTTGGCTAATTTTTTAGTTTTTTGTAGAGACAGGGTCTCATTATGTTGCCCAGGCCGGTCTTGAACTCCTGGGCTCAAGTAATCCTCCTGCCTCAGCCTCCCAAAGTGCTGGGATTTCAGGCGTGAGCCACAGTGCCCAGCCTAGTGAGCCACTTTAGAAGAGGATACTCCAGTCCAGTTGAACTGCCTGAGCTGATGCTTCATGGAGCAGAGATAAACCATCCCTAACGAGCCCAGCCAAAATTACAGATTCACAGCATTACCTTGTTGTGGTTTTAAGCTACTAAGATTTGGGATGATTTGTTACTCAGCAATAGATAATCAAAACATCTTTCACCTCTGTAATAATGAAACTGAGGGCTAACCTGATTAAACCCACCAAACTTAAACTGCCTTGCTTGCTTTTATTAAACAATTGCCTACTTCTGGTTGGTCTTAGAACTCCCATTAGCAAGTCATATAGCCAAATAATAAATAACTAAACTCCCATTACCTTCCTTACAGACAACATCTGTGACTGTGGGTCACTACAGTAATGGTTGTTTGAAGGAACTAGGGGGCAGTTGTCGTCCAGTTCAAGCCAGTTGAGACCACTGACCCTTCGACTCGGTCTGCACAAATCCCTGAGAAGTGACTTTTTGACATTGTAGGGCTAAAAACAACTCCCTCAGATCATGCTAATGCTGCCATTTTCCGAACATGTGCTCTCTGAAGAGCCATGAAGCTTGGCTACACGTGTAGTCACCAATTTTACCTCACTTTTCCTCACCCCCAATCACCTTTCCCCATGCCTCTGACAGCCTTGCTCCTCTACAGAAAATGCTTCTGCTTGGTGATTTCTTTCCTCTCCTGTCACATATACGCTCTAAGAGTTTGGGAGAATATTATTTTATGAGGGGAAATTGCCTGATGAAAATATTTCCTAAAATTGCACAGAACAAGAAATGCTAATACAGAAAAGTCCAGTTATTCTGAAGGTGAACTGATCCATTTAGTTAGCTCTTGGATTCACATTTTCAACTATGTTAGGAGTCAAGGAATAGCCTTTATACTGTTGGGGCTCAGAAACTGATAACCCCCAAATATGGCATCCTGACATGCTGAACTGAAGAAGCCTCAAGTTGTCTCTTCCCACCCCCGACCCCCATAGTCTCTTCCAAAGCACGGAATAAAGCTGAAATTTCTTTTTTTTATTTATTTTATTTCTATTTTTTTTTTTTGAGACAGAGTCTCGCTCTATTGCCCAGGCTAGAGTGCCGTGGCATCAGCCTAGCTCACAGCAACCTCAAACTCCTGGGCTCAAGTGATCCTTCTGCCTCAGCCTCCCGAGTATTTTTCTATATACTTTTAGTTGTCTGGCTAATTTCTTTCTATTTTTTTAATAGAGACGGGGTCTCGCTCTTGCTCAGGGCTGGTTTTGAACTCCTGACCTCGAGTGATACACCCGCCTCAGCCTCCCAGAGTGCTAGGATTACAAGCATGAGCCACTGAGCCCAGCCTGGAATTTCTTTATCTAAGATTCATATACACTAAGGAGAACATTGTTTTTCCTTCCCCTCCCTGTAAGACTAAGAATATAATCACATCTGAATTAATCTGTCTTTTGTGAGTTGATTTTTCAGCGAAACTTTAGTGAGCAAAGGGCAAGTTTCCCTTTGCCCCTATAATACAAAATTATACTCAACATAATCCAGCATTTACTTTTTTTTTCTAAGAGATGGGGGGTCTCACTTTGTTGCCCAGGCTGGTCTCAAACTTTTGGCCTCGAGCAAGCAATCCTCCTACCTTGGCCTCTCAAAGCATTCGGATTACAGGCGTGTGCCACCACACCTGGCTTTTATAAGTTTTATTTAACAGTGGTTTTAACTTTGCTTTGTACTGACAACCTAAAGTGAGTGATTAAGGCAAAGATCTCAATTAATTGAGGTTTATTAAGCCAGCTTTAGGGCATGTCTGAGAAAAACATAAGCTACATATGTATCTGTGACTGTTTTTTTCCAAAGAGGTTTTTAGGAGGTTTAGTATTTATACCTTTCCTTAAAAGGTGGGGGGAGCATGTAGGAAGAAAGGCAGGTAGGTGGTAAGACAAATTGTTACATTCTTGTAAGACTTTAGTTGGTGCTCAGGAAATCTACATTTTACATAAAGTGAATGTTTGAAGCCAAAAAAGAAGTAAAGGAAGAATCAATTACACAGTCTCTGGGCAGGTAGAAAAATGATTGATCTTGTCTTTTCTCTGTGCTACACCTGGGAAGATAAACTTGTAATCAACATTATCAGTGTGGTATTGAAAAGACTTTAGTTTTAGGAATTAGACTTAGTCTGCAGACCCAAAGTTAACAATATGCATGTCCTTGTTTATGGGAGGCCAGCAAACAATTTCCTTGTGAATTATCTGTGGGGGCAGTCCTCTGTAGATGATTGAAGCCTTTTACCTTTCCATGGGGCTCTGACTAATGCATAATGTTAGTAACAACTATTCATTTGGAAGGGAGTGTTGCATGACTCAGCCTTCAGATTTGACCTTCCCACCTTCCTATTTGCATAAGGAGTTGGGGGTACTGAGATTTTTATTTTCCTTTACATTTCCTCCTGTTCTTCAAAATCTTTCAGAGAAAGCATTTTAGAAGACATGAGTTTGTAGAAGATATGAGTTTGTGGTTGTATGTTTCATCTAATCCCACTATCGCTAGGAAGGCTCATTCTTAGGAGAACAAGTCACACAGAGAGGGGAGAAATTAAATCGGAAAAAAGAGAAATGCTGGCCAGGTGCGGTGGCTCATGCCTGTAATCCTAGCACTCCTGGAGGCCAAGGCGGGCGGATTGTTGGAGCTCAGGAGTTCCAGAACAGCCTGAGCAAGAGCGAGACCCCGTCTCTACCAAAAATAGAAAGAAATTAATTGGACAGCTAAAAATATACAGAAAAAATTAGCCGGGCATGGTGGCGCATGCCTGTAGTCCCAGCTACTCGTGAGGCTGAGGCAGTAGGATTGCTTGAGCCCAGGAGTCTGAGGTTGCTGTGAGCTAGGCTGATGCCACGACACTCACTCTAACCAGGGCAACAAAGTGAGACTCTGTCTTAAAAAAAAAAAATTTCATTCTGGGAAGACTAATAGATACTGCACCAGTTTTTATATCATAGGTAGAAAATTAAGTAGCAGTGTGACATATTCAGGATCTTAATAAAAGCAGTTGATTTTTTGTACACATTTTTATTTTAAATTTAGTAGCCTGGGTCCAAATATTACTGATCTCATGCAACAAAAATTAAATAATAAACCTTAATAACAATCCAAATATCTTGGAGCTAGTGATAATTGTTCTTTTTAAGCTATGCTGACCTCTGAGCTGGAAAAAATATATACATAGTTATTTAAAATGTTTACAAGATTCTGGAGAAATTCTTAGTGTCTTCTAATGAAGAGATGGGAAACTAGCATCTAGCAAATGCCTACTGTGTTTCAGACATCATATCAGGCACACTATCTCACTGAATCCTCAGACAACCCTATAGAGCAGGGATTGGCAAACTATGGCTAATGGGCCAAACTACATGTTTGTAAATCAAGTTTTATTGGTACATAGCCACACCCATTCATTTACCTATTGTCTATGGCTTCTTTCTTGCAATAAAATCAGGGTTTAGTAATTGCAACAGAGATCATATGGCCTGAAAAACTGAAAATATTATCTGGCCCTTTATAGGAAAAGGGTAGCAATTCTACCACAGACCATTTATGATTATCTGTTTTTAGATAAAGGAACAAAGGTGCAATTCAAAAGTATAAAAGCAACAATTTCTCTCCAGAAACTATTTGTTAACTTAGAAAATGGCCTCAAGAAGTGAACTAGCTATAAAGGGGTGCAAAGGACATTGAAAACTAAGAAGGGGGGAAGGTGGGAGGGAGGTGAGGGATAAAATTCTACCTATCGGGTACAATGTACACTATTCCAGTGATGGGCACACTAAAAGCCCTGACTTCAGCATGACACAATTCATCCACGTAACAAACAACATTTGTACCCTCTAAATCTCTTGAAATAAAATAATAATAATAATAACATTAAATGAAACTGAAAAAAAAGAAATGAACTAGCTAGAGGCAGGTTAATGGTTAAGTAAATATTGTGTCCAACTTGAATGTTTCCATAGTTTTGAAACAATAAACAATTTCCCTTGTGTTCAGATATCACATGAACTTCTCATTGCTTCTTGTATGAAAGAGAATCTAGAAATAAAGATGTTAATTATTGAGTTTGGATAAATGGATTTTAGGTGACATCTATGAAAATGACATTTATAATTTAGTCACAAAAATCCTCCATTACTTGAAATATGGTTACATATCAAGAGACAGAAAATAATCACAAGAAGTTTGTGCTAAGCAAAATGATATGCTCAACTTTTATTTCAATTTTTGTCTATGAGGGTCACTTCCCCCCACTCCTGATATTTCCTCCCATGTGGAAGGAACTCCACTAGCATAACGCACCTGACCTATCTCTGTGCTTTCTCGTTCCTCACCTGGGGAGAAGGGACTTCATCAGATTAGTGGGTTTGGAAGGAGAACAAAGGCAGGAGCCCAGCCCCTCTCCTCTCCTTTCCTTTCTCCGTGATCCTCCACGCAGAGCTACCTACTACTCTCTTCCTGCACATCCTAAGTTTAAGAGACAGGCTTCTCTGGTTTAGGGCTCTTGGGACTGGGTGGGTGTGGCTGTTTAATTCCGGGTCCAGCATTAGGGCATTTGCTTGCCTACAGACATAGGCAATACAATATGTTCACCAATATCAGCTTTATCAGAAATAAAGGTTATATTTTATCTCCAAGGGTTTTACCCTTATTTATCTCTTAACTTGTTCCATATTCACACTAGGTTTAGGGTACTACTAATGCTTATTGGCTCCCATCAAGCATACTGATATGTGTTCACTGGCCAGGAGTTTTGAGAAACCAAATAACATTCAGCACGGCTTTTGATGGGCCATGGCATATCACTTGGGGCCTCGGATTTGAATGTGAGGGCCAGGGAGATTGACCTTGGTGGTTTATAGAGGCCTCTTACTGGGGCAAGAGACTGTTTTTGTAGCTACGCAGTTGACTATTAACCACACCAACCTGTGTGGGCAGCCTTAGACCTTCAATGCAGACCATGGGCCTGCAACCAGATTGAGTCACTGGAGCTTGCAGAAGCTTTGTTCACAGGTGAGTGATTATTCATAGAGACAGATCTGTAGCAAGCCTAACAAAAATGAGGTGTAGGTCTTAAAAAACCTCATACCTTGGGGACCTTGGCTGAACTCTGACCACGAAGGTGGCCTCAGCAGACATTGGCTACATGGGGCCTAGAAAGCTTGTGATGGACTTAGAATGCAAGTTGCTGCCCCTTAGCCTTGAACTCCATCTGTGCCTCTTGGACCAAATTGCCAGCAGAGCAGAATGAGATTAGATCTTCCAGGCATTTTTAGAAAGAATTCTATGCACTGCCTCTAACTGCAAGACAATGAGTTTCTTGTGTGCTAGAGCACTAGGTCAGTTCTAGTTCAACAAATAGCAAACTTTTTTTAAAGGGCCCGATAGTAAACCATTTAGGCTTTGTGAAACATTCAGTGTCTGTTGCAAGTACTCGGCTCTGCTGTTGCACCACAAAAGCAGCCATAGACAACACATGAAGAAAGGAGCGTGGCTGTGTTCCAGTAAAACCTTATTTGCAAAAGCCAGGATGGGCCCTAATTTGCTGTCTCTGTTTCAGCCATCTCTAGATGGGCAGCACTGGGCTGTCTGCCCCAGATTTCATTTTACTTTTATGTCCAAGAGGGTGACTTGAGTTACTGAGGATTGCCCATACTCATGAGTTAACCCCATATGTATGTGAGGTTTCAAGTTTGCTCTGGTTGGTTGGTTACACATAAAGGAGAAATGTGTGTTTGGAGGCAGGGTTTTAAAGATGAAGCAATTCCATAAGAAGAAGTGGTAGAAAGAGCCATTCCGGTTCAGGCTGAAAACACCTGCTCCCTGGAGAATGCAATAATACCAAGTCACTAGATAGATTTCACATTCAGTTCAGGGGAAGGACACCAGAATCACAGGTTCAAAGGGGAAGAGAAATCAAGAGACTTTCAATAGACTGGATGGGAAATAAATACTCCTTAGTAAGACCTGGTGACTGATGCTACCACCATTGCAAATTTCTATAGTTTGCAAGAAAATAGCAGTTGCTAATATGCTATTGTCCAAAAGAAAATAAAGAATGTGTAGTTAAATTTACACTGAAGATACAATAAATACACAGAGTCAAAAGACTTTAGATTCAGTATAGGTTTGGGGTCACAGCCTTAGAGAAACTAGCACCATGGCAAGGCAAAAATCCCAATTTTTCCCCATCTATCCTCCATCACCCTGATGCCATGAGTATCTGTTAGGACCTTTGGCAACATTGGGTATGGTGGGTTTCCACTAGGTTTTGGGAACACATTGTTGTCTGAATTAGCTGGTCCCAGGTCCTGAAGATTGGCTTGTTTTCTAAATTTGGTGGGTGAGCGGGGCCAGTTCTGAGACAATCTGGGACTCTCAAGTGAGGCATGGGAGATTTGGCTTGAGGCAGAGTTGGCTGCAGCTGCCGAAGAAATCACAGCACTCCTCAGGCATCAAAAACCATCTGGCTAGGACTGAGAAGAACAGGAAATTGGGGTGGTTGATGAATTTTGGACCTTAATTCCTGTGAAATTAGCTCAAAAGGACAAGAAGTTTGATTATGGACTTGGATTACTTTGGATTTTGGATTTTAGACACTTAATCTTTGAACGTTCATTCTCCCTGGCAATCAGTGTGATAATGAGACAGGGTTTTATGTTCAAATGTAAGGCACCTTATTACTATCGTGTTGTTGTTGGATTATGTGCCAGATTTGATGGTTATTACCAGCTATTTGCCCAACGAGTTATAAAAAAACAACTAAAACTGGGATTGTTGAGGGGAAACACTTTTTATTCCTGTTTTATATATATATATATATGAAATATATATAATATATATGTATATATGAATGAAATACCCTTTTCACAACTCTCCTGGTCTTTCTGATTTAATCTGACTGATGAATTTTAGAGGAAAAACTGGATCAAGTCTAATTCTTTCCTCTCCTCTTTCTCTTAGGTACAAGATGCCCATATGAATCATACATTCTGCTTGGGAACCCCGTACTGTAAACTTTATGAGGTCAGTCTTTGCCTCTAAATAGGAAGGCTTCCCCAGTTCTGTACTGCCCGTGCTTTGGAGGTAAGATGATATGAATCGGCTAGTGCTCCTGGGATTCCTGAACCAGAATTATAAGGTGAAAAAGGTCTTAAAGCTGTCACTGTTAAGCACTGGAAGAACAGCGTGAATGTGCGAAAAGCTATGCTATTCTGTCATTAAGTACCCATCAGTCAGTCTCTGTAGAGAATGCTGCAGAGAAGTAGGAGACAAGGACTGGTGGCAAGAAAGACTGGATGAGTTTTGCTTGCGAGAAGCTGAAAGTAAGGTATTGTAAAAAATCCAATAACTGAAAGAGATAAAGAAAAAAGAGTGTGATTTGGGGTTATCTGCATAGGTGATGTTTAAACCTCTATAGTACCATAAAAATAGTTTAGAAAAGAAGAACATCAAGAATATCCACAGTGGGCCAAGCATGGTGGTTCACGTCTGTAATCCTAGCACTTTGGGAGGCTGAGGCAGGAGGATCACATGAGGCCAGGAGTTCGAGACCAGCCAATTGACCATTCGAGGACAAGGGCATCCAATTCATTTCAATGGCAGTTGCCAGCATTATATTCTCTATCCTCTCCAAGACAGCTCTTGTTTTACAGACTTTTTATCTTTTTGCCAGGGTTCCTCATCCATCCCAGACCATTCCTTATGGTGCATTTCTATGCATCAACATATTCATACATGAAAAGGAAAAAATAACATGTTTTTCTCCTCTTATTATTAATATGTGATGTGAATTTGGGAGGCACGGGAGCAATGAAGAAAGAAACTAGTAAATATCACAATCAACATTAATACACAAAGCAGCAAGATAAATACATGATAAAGAGACATGCCTTCTTCCCCTGATGCCTTCCCATCTGGATTTGTGTCTCTAATTCTCTTCACACTGAGAAAAGTGGACTCATTCCATCTTTACATTTGCACTGAGCCATGAAATCATGCCAGTATTACTCAGGGAGGCTACCTCCTTTGACCCAAAAGAAAAGAGACTCTTGTGAACCTATAATTGTCGGTAAGTAAGGAGGAAATTGATTTTATTGATGTTTCTACAGCCATTCACTACATCTTTAGAGAATGTTATTTAATGAGAATCCCAAATTTCCAATAACATTCCCAGAGAATTTCTACTTGAGGGTCTTCCAGTCCCTCAAAATGTGCCAGCCCCTCCCAGTAACACTATGAAGTATATATTAATATATCCAGTTTTTACAAATAAGGAATCAGAGCCACAGATAAGTGAGGTAATCTGCCCACGAACACACAATATTAGACAGCCAAACCGGACTCAAGCTGAAGTCTTTCTGAAGACCAGGCTCATGTCCTTGATCATGAAGGTCTATCCTGCCTTCGCAACAATCATCTGCTGCCCCGCCCGCACAAGTCGGAGGACACTTGAGTTGCTACCACTTTGGGCCATCATTCTTATTTATATCTCTAGTCTGACATTTCTGAAACTGTTACCAAAATACAATCAGTATTACTGAGAGAATGATGCTCTGTTAAACAATGTCATGGAGTCCACTTAACTTGGAACTTCATAGAGGCTTTAAAATGCATTATGAATTACCAAGAGGAGGAGATAGCAGACAGAGTTTCCCAAACTTATTATTACAAAACTATTGAAGTGTGTGTGTGTGTGTGTGTGTGTGAGTTGGGGAGAGTGACTGGGGTGGATGAAAAATATTTGTTACAAATTCAAGGGACACTAATGTTCCACAAAAATTTTAAAAATACTGAACAAGAAGATCAAACGTAGCATTTATGTTTTAAATTTGAGACAAAGTTTCAGTGGTTTAAGACTTTCTTTTCTTCACCTTTTTAGCACTCATTTTTTTCACTGTTAAAACAGCTTGACCAATTTTAAATGGAATACTAAGGAGAGTAAATTTTTTATTATTAGGAAAGAGTGCTGATATTTTGCAGCCAAATTCTTTCTTTAATTTGACTTTCTTTATTGCCCAAGGTGGTAGCAGTGGTGGTGGGTGGGTGTGAGTGGAGAGGGATGATGTCAGAAGAAAAAGATAAAAATAATCTCACATGTGAGATGCATAAATTGAAGAAATTATACCCAAGATAGTTATTTTTCCCAGGTAGACTTCATATCTATGGGGCTAACAAGATGATAAAATTCTAACACAGTTTTCTTTTCTTGTTTTATTTATGATGTTCTGTGTTACATTTGATCATTTTTACTTGTAGAAAAATCATTGTATCCAATGATACAAAATAGCTTGAAAAGAAAATGCCTATGGTGGTCTTAAATCCCTTCCTGTTGGAGTCTGACAGGAAAAGCTGCCTTCTAGTGGTCCTCTGGCTTTTGGATCAGAGAGAAGGTACAAACGCTGAGCATGTCTCTATCTTGTCAGCAATTCTCAGATTCTCCTACCAAGAAGTTTCAGCTTTGTAAACTGCAAGCACCCAAGAAGCCTCCAAATGCCACTCATAGAAGGAATCTTAAAGCCATTGATACTTTTGAATTTGATTTAGTTTCAAAAACAGAGTCAAGGTTATAACTGGTCCTGACCTTTGATAAGAACTATGTAAAGAAGCTGAGGTAAGCATTTCACATGGAGAGAGATGTCAGGAATTCAGAACATTCCATAAAGAAACTTTGAAATTCAGAGTAAGTCAAGGGCCGGGCTCTACACTTATTTGTGTTATGATAAAACAGACTGTTATCACAACTGGAGCAAGGCACTGCCAGCTTGCTGAGGACTTTCACTGACAAACCAAATATGTTTAAGGTTGGGTATAACAGGAATCAAGTCCTCTTTGTTTTACTACAGCTCCTGTGGCAATCTTATGTTCACATTGAATTTAAATTTGAATTTTAGTGGACAGTTGGTCTTGATGCCAACTTTACAGACAAGTAGGTCATATTGTGAAAGGGCAAAGTATGAAAATATTCCCTTCTGGCTTTTTGAAAATTAGGGTTTGGAAATGCAAAGGCAGAAGGAAGTCAGTAGTAAAGTCCTCAATGTAGGACAGAAGTCTGAACATTTGCTAAAACATTAATCAGAGTGCTATGGGAGCCAGGAAGTTATAGCTGACCAAAGTCCTAGAGCTTACTCTAAGTTCTCTTCTAAAGAGAGGATAGGTTCTTCAAGATGAAACCTTTGCAATGATGCAAAGCCATAATAGATGGTGTGTTTGTCACTTTTGCATTGTCATTTCAGGCATATTTGGAAATCTACTCTGAACTTTCACTTCAAGGACTTCAGGGAGAGTCATTTCACAGTTCAGTGCTGCTGGGTTGCTAGCCTGAACACGGCATATGCTTTGAACCAGCACGATGATACACGTTCTGACTGCCAAGAATCCGGAGCTGGCAGCAATTCTCACAGTCCCCTAAGCCAACTTTGTTCAAGGCCCATTCCATCCTAAAAGAATCTCCTTAACAGAATTTTGCTTCATTTACTATGTTTATTTGCATGAATTATCTCCCAGTGAAAAAGCCTGGGGTTCTGAGTCAAATAGAACAGGGTTTGAACTCTGGCTCTACTACCAAGCAAGCTGAGTGTTATTGGACATATTGCATCTCTTCCCTGGATCTTAATCTCTTTATTTATAAAGTAGGGGCAATAATACTATACTTGAAAAGATTTTAAAAAGGGATAAGTGAAAAACATAGGTAAAATGCACCTGGTAGAACGCCTTGTTCATAGTAGATATTTTCTATATGTGTGTTCAACTTTGAAAGGTTTATATGTGGTTTTATTAAAGGAGTAGAAAACTAGCTTACAGTTAAATGTTTCTCATCTGTAATTATTGACTAAAAGATAGAACTACTAAAGCTATTGCCAAGAACATCATTTTCCCTAGAGTATATTGATGAAATCTTGGAAGGTACACTTGGAGAGTTATCAGTGGGTCACTCTGGTTAATAGTTAAACTAGGCAGTAAATCCACTTAGATTCAAATCCCCATTCTAATGCCTCTTAATTGGCTGAGCTTGTTATTTAATCTCTCAGTGTCTCCGTCTCCTCATCTATAAAATGGGAATCATATTAATAATTACCTCATAGGATAGTTTTAAGTGTCTGACATACAGTACCACCAACTCCATATCAGTTTGTCTTTGAATTAGTATTAGTTGCTTTATTGAAATTATTATTATTAGCAAGTATTAATTGTTCTCTCTGTATTTGTTAAAATAGCTGAGGTTACACTGTGCTAACAACCCCAAAATTTCAGTGGCTTAAAACAACAAACATTTCTTTCTAGCTTATGCCATATGACCAATGTGGGTTAGCAGGAGCTCTGCTCATTGCTCTGTTCATCACAGTCCCTCGATGGTGCATATTGAAGGTGAATCCATCTCTACACATGCTTCCATTGTTACTGTGACAGCAGAAGAACTCTCTGAAGGGTCTAGAACCAGCAAGTAAATGCTTAACCCTAGAATTGACCCATAACTTACTGGCTGAAAACAGTCACATAGCTCCACCCCAATACAAGGGAAGGAACTGAGGAGTGTAACCCTCCCATATGCCCCAAGATAGAGAGAAATCATGTTCTGGTGAGTAGTTGGGAGTCGACCATGTTCTTCATTTGCATACTCTAAGAGTATCTCCTATTTATGCTGGTGCAAGCAAAACCAGAATTTTGGGGGGAAAGAGAAAGAGAAATATTTCCTTCTTGAAACTGAAAGATGAAAATTCTTAAGCAAAGAAGGCAGAAATGTGCATGAAAAGGACACTTATTAATTTCTTTATTTTCATATCACTTTAATAAAGGACTACATAATTATAATTGAGCTCAAGATTCTCATGACTCATAAAAAAGCTGAACAATAAATTATTTTAAAAATCTTAGACTGTAATTTTATATAAAACAAAATGGGAATAATTAATAAATTCATTCAAGAAAAGGCTTTTGCCTTAGTTATCAACAGAAAATACAAATTCTCCATGAATTCTCATTTTATACTACAAAGAAATATTTGTCTTCTTTCAAGATTAAACTGTTTATTATGGACAAATCAGATTCTTCTCCAGCATCTGAAACTGTTAAGGAAATTAACTTTTCGATGAACATTGTTGTTCTGGTGGCCTGTGATGTTTGGTTTCACATCAATCAGTCATGTATTCCCAGAATCTTACTAGTATTGCATGACTATAAAGACAATAGTTTGAAAAATGGGAACACCTAAGTTCTATGTAATATTCATATGTGAATATTACATATCCTCTGTGGACTTAGTCTTTATTACTAACCTACAAAATATCAAAAAGCCTTCACCAAATTTGCCTCAAAATTATTTATCCAAGGCTGATTCACCTCTGTGTGAAAGAATGATTTGAAAAACTTCAGTTCAAACTTCCACAAGATTCTTCCTTTTCCTTTGAACAGCAATGAAGTCCAAACATTCTTTCTGAATTCGCCTTTTTTTCTGGCTCAATCTTCAAAATCACTGGCAAAACTGACATTAAAAAAAAAATTCTGACACAATCTCTGCTTAAGATTACTCAAATTCTCTCCTTTCAAAATTCGTGATTATTGACACACATTTAAAAGCTTAGATTGTGGGTTTTTTCACTTTTTCCATGCTTCTTTTCAACTCCGAAGTCATTAAGCAGAAGGTGGCAATTTTCCCCTGCTGACAGGTAGAACATACTCCTTTCTCTTACTCAGTAATCACAACACTGCAAGCTATTCATGAAACCACTTTACAGACTGTGCTTTTGAAAACTCCTTTTATACATATAAAAAAATCTCATATAAAAGGAGTCCTGTCTCACTGAGTAATAAGCACCCAGAGTTAGCAGTCCTCAACACAAAAAAAAGTCTCCATCCATTTCCCATCTTGTAGGAACAACAACTGAGATGACAATCGGTGCCGCCATGGTGGTGGCTTTAGTGGCTGCCCTACTTCTTGTGCCTGACCCACCTAAAATCTGCCAGGTCTTTAGATCTTCAGTTTGTAAACCCATTAACTGAAATGAAATGCAAAATTTTATTTGTAGTCACATACATTTTTTTTTTCTGCAGAGAAGTCCTATAGTTCTCACCAGCTACTCGAAATGGATTCATGACCCCCAAATTTTAAAAAGCCACTACAGTTGTTAGGTTTCCATGACAAGGCATGCAGCCATCTAGAGCTCGGGATATGTATATGTCTATGAGGGCACTGGAGGGACAGTCCCAGGTATGAGAGGAGATCCAGTCTGGCAGGTGGATGTGGCATGCGGGGTATAGGACCACAACTACAGATTGTATCTAGGAATATCAACATACACTAGAGGATTTCCCAGTGGCCCGGAAGACAGTGAGAAAGAGACCAGGAGCTGATGTTTATGTGGCAGATCTGGTGGAAAGGCAGCATCAGGAGAGTCAACCCATGGCTGACAGCAGAGCTGAAGTGCTGGACTCTGAGCCTCAGAACATGGCGATAAGAGGGACGCTGGGACTCAGGACTACTCAGAGTACAGTGGGTTTTACACAGGAAAAAAGTCTCCAGCACAAAAGGCTCAAGGAATCAAAACCAGGTTCCAGACATCAGAATTAGAACACAAGATGAAATTATAACTAGGAACAAAGTGTAGCTGAAACTGCTCACTGGCCACTGAAAACCATTCTCTTCTCCCTCCAGAGTAACAGAATTACAGTTGAGTGTATATATAGTCAAGATAAATTGATGTGATGTATACTGTGTGTGTGTATATATATATATTTATGCTTATACATGTGTGCATTTGAAAAATATTAAATAATTACTGAGATCCTATCATAGTCCAGACGCTACGCTCAATTTAGGAGGCAGAAAAGTGAAAAAGAAATGATTCTGGAACTCAATGTGCTCAAGAGCTATTAGGGCAAAGGCACTTATATCAGAAGATTATAATACAACGATTTATCTTGGAGGCGTACAAGGTGCTGTGGGGGTTGAGAGGAAGCTGTGCCTAAGTCATCCCACGATTTCAGGAGCAAGCTGTGATGAAAGTAGGGCTTGTGTGCCAGGGCCCTGGAGTGAGGCTGAGCCTGCAGATGGGCAGCAAGTGCTCTCGGCTATGAGAAGAGATCTGCAGGGACCAGGCACATACTGATGAGGTCCAGGTCATAATTCTGCAATTGCTGTCTGAATCTGTACAGCTGGCCCAGACGCCAGCCCCAGTGCCTTCCCTAACATGCTGCAGGATCTGTGGTAAGTCATTTCAGTGAGCTCTGGCACCAGACAGCCAGGTCTCACGATGACATCACACAACCACTCACCAAGTGTGAAATCTTGGGAACTTTATCTCACTAAGCTTGGGTTTCTTCATCGGTAAAATGGAGATAGTAATATTTCCTACCTCTTGATGTCACAAAAATTAAATTAGATAATTCATATAAAGTGCTTAGCAGAGTTTCCAGCATATGAGAAACACTCAGTAAATTTTTTTATTGTTCTGATTATTATATAAAAATTAATTAAATGTCAGTACTACCCAAAGTAATCTACAGATTCAATGAAATCCTTATCAAAATACAAATGATGGTTTTGTGGAAATAGAAAAATTCATTCTAAAATTCACACAGAATCTCAAGGTACCTGAAATAGCCAAAACAATCTTGAAAAAGAACATCGTTGGAGGGTTCCACCACTTCCTGATTTCAAAACTTACTACAATGCAACAGTAATCAAAACAGCATGGTACTGGCATAAAGACAGACAGACCAATGGAATATAGAACCCAGAAATAAATCCTTACGTATATGGTCAGATGATTTTCAACACGGATGCCAAGACCATTCAATGGGTAAAGGACAGTCTTTTCAACAAATGGTGCTGGGAAAACTGGATATCCACATGAAAAAGAATGAAGTTGTATCCTTACCTGATACCATACACAAAAATTAACTCAAAATGTGTCAAAGACCTACATGTAACACCTAAACTATAAAACTCTTAGAAGAAAAAATAGAGGGAAAGTTTCGTGATATTGGATTTCGCAATAATTTCTTGGTTTATAACGCTAACAGCACAGATAACAAAAAAATAGATAAATTATACTTCAAAATTAAAAGCTTTTGTGCATAGAAGGACACTATCAACAGAGTAAAAAGGCAATGCACAGAATGGGAGAAAATATTTGCAAATTAAGTATCAGATAAGAAATTACTATCCAAAATATACGGAGACCTTCTAAAACTTAACAACAAAAAAACCAAACAACAGAAAAATGGTCAAAGAACTTTAATAGACATCTCTCCATAGGAGATACACTAATGGTCAATAAACACATGAAAAGTGCTCAACGTCACTGATCATTAGGGAAATGCAAATCAAAAACACAATGAGATACCACTTCAAACCAGTAGGATAGCTATTATCAAAAAAATAGAAAATAAGAAGTGTTGACAAGGATTAGGATGCAGATAGGACAGTGCATAAAATTATCTGGCAAATACTAAAGTGGAAGCAATTCTACTTTTATGTAAAACAAGAAATCTAAGATTCTATTCTTGCATCTTTATGGATAAAATAGGAAAAGAAGGCCCAGCTGTTGTCAGCAATATGTATGGAACCCATGTGTATAGTTCTGATGGAATACAAAATGGTGTAGCCACTATGAAAAAATAGTATGGTGGTTCCTCAAAAAAATAAACATAGAATTGCCATTTGATCCATAAATTCCACTTCTGAGTGTAAAAAAGAATTTAAAACAGATATTTGTCTATCAGTGATCATGAGAGCATTATTCACAATAGCCAAAAAGTGAAAACAACACAAATGTCCATCGGCATTAATAAACCAACAAAATAAATATATACACACAATAGAGTATTATTCAGCCTTAAAGGGAATGAAGTCCTAACATAAGCTACAAATGGACGAACCTTGAGAACATTATCCTATGTGAAATAAGCCAGACACAAAAAGATAAATATTGTATGATTCCACCTATATGAGGAACCTACATAATCAAATTCATAGAGACAGAAAGAGAATAGAGGTTAGCAGAAGCTAGGGGGAGGGAAGAATGAAGAGTTTATTTGGCACAGAGTTTCCATATGGAATAATGTAAAAGTTTGGAGATGGATGGTGGGTGATGGTTGCACAACAATGTAAATGTACTTAATGCCACTGAACTGCACAATTAAAACTGATTAAAATGGAAAATTTTATGTTATGTATGTTTTAATACAATTAAACATTTTTTAATTATTTATATGGAATCTGGAAACCAATTTCTAGTTTCTCTAAACAAGTGCAGCGTGACTTTATTACATAGGCTGCTGAATATATAATAAATGATGCTATGAAATCTGGTACAGATATTACTTCAAGCATTGCTCTGTAAAAGTTACTAAATCTCCTCTCATTTCCCTTCGGAAAAAAACCTCAAACGTATCAGCCCATAACTAGATGCTCATCAGAAATTACTTGTACTATTGCATAACAGTACCATGCACATTACCCAGCATTGCAATTGGTGAGGGTCTACACATTTAAATTGGTTAGATTCATATGCCTTGAGAATATTTCTGATTTCAATGGGGCTCGCTATACCATTCCATTTCCAGGACAGTGCATAAAATTATCTGGCAAATACTAAAGTGGAAGCAATTCTACTTTTGTGTAAAACAGGAAATCTAAGATTCTATTCTTGCATTTTTATGGATAAAATAGGAAAAGAAGGCCCAGCTGTTGTCAGCAATATGTATGGATCAAAGAAACAATCCAGGCTCTTAGGGTCTGCCAAAGCTCTGTTCCTCCAACCCTGGCTCCCATTCAGACCTGGATCCTGCCCATGTCTGTCTCTGTCTTAGTCTCTGTGACCACTATGCACGTTGGGCAGATGGATTCATCCCTTCCGAAGGAGCTCCAGTTAACTGCTGAGGGACTCAGCAACAAGTCAGCCTCTTTAGTCATTGAGCTCTGACCTCATGGGCCTTTTCTATTAATAGCAGTTGGATTTATTCCCAAGTTCTGATCCTACTTTGTAGACAAATTATTATCCTTAGTCCTTGTGTTGTTCCCTGCACCCGAGCCTCATTTTGACAACCCTGTCCCAGTCCCTCTTTCTCTGTGCCCATCTTCTCCAGAAGCTCTGAAGCCCCTGTCTGAGGTCTCTGCCAGCTGAAAGTCTGCCCTGTGCTGTCTGCCTGGACATGAGAGTACTGTCTGTTGACAGACTTCTGGTTGTAACTCACTCTGCTTGTCAGGGTGTTTCTGACATCGAAATTTCCTGACAGTCCTCCCCGGTGCTGCCTGCTGCATGGGTTGCAATCTGTTACCTGTTGAATAGTCCCCATTCTTGAAATTCTGCTTACTTAGATGCAACTTTTTTTAGCATGTAGAGTTGATTTATCTGTAAGTGTCTAATTCCAGACATTGTCACCTTACACTTTCTTCATTTTCCATATGCTTCTTCAGAGCCGAGTCTACACTGGCCAAAAGCTATCAAGTCCTATTTCCAGCTTTGAACCAAAAAAGGCCTGCATTGGCTGTCTATTTATACTTAAAAGGTACCCCAAAACTTAACATCTTAAAACAACTAGCATTTATTATCTCACATTTTTCTGAGAGTCAGGTATCTGCAAACAGCTTATCAGGCTGGTTCTGACTCAAGGTCTCTCCATTGGGTTCCAGCCAAGTTGTTGGCTGTGTGACCAATTGTCTGAAAGGATGGAGGGTCCACTTCCCAGATGGCTCATTCACAAATCTACTGTCTAGTTCCCTCAGAACCTCTCCACATAGGTCTCTTTGCAGAGATGTTTGAGAGCCTTCACATCGTGGCAGTGAGCTTCCATCAGAGTGAGCAATCCAAAAGAGAGAGCAAGGTATGAGCTAACTTTGGAAGTCACATATCAACATTTCTGTCACATTGTAATGGTCACACAGAGCAACCTTGACATAATGTGGGAGGAAATAACCAAACAGAGTAAATACCAGGTGGGGATGATTGGGGGCCATCATAAGGCCTAAATGGAAACAAAAGTTCTGTAAAAAACAAACAAACAAAAAAGGATTTCCCTTCAGTCTGTCCCTGACCCCTTTATATTTACCTACTCCCCTAAATCCACCACTTAAGCAAACTAAGAACAGTAGCACGTGGACAATTTCCAATACACTTCAGTCTACTTTCTTGCTCTTACTCCTTTCTTCTTAGTTTTCAGATCCCAGACTACTTCAGTGGCAATGTTGGTTAGGAAACTACTGGCTCCATTCCCAGGCCCAGAGAAATCTCCAGTTCCTCATGATTTAATCAGATACCATTCCAGGAAGGAGTAGGAATTGAGAGAGAAGGTCATTGAAAGACAAAGAATACTTGCCTACTTGTTGATGAACTCATTACCTGGAGTTCAGTTTATATTGCTGAGGTCGACACACCAGCACTTCCAAATGCCTCCCAGAGATTATTAGTTTTCCTGTCATTTTAAGAATTCCATATATCCCAGAAATGATTCTCAGTACAATGATTGCACTAATTATAGTCAAATAAATTAATAAAAGCAGCAAAGGTAATGTCCTTGATTTAATTATCAAGCACACTTAAAGTATATTTAATCTAATCAAGAACCCTTCATCATTTAGCTTAATTTATCTCTACTATTTTTCCCTTCTTTTTCTTTCTCTTTTTTTTCCCTTTTTGAATTGAGAATAAGAAAAGACTTAGAAATCACCTTCTCCTGAAACAAAAATAGGAAATGAGGACACAGAGAGATGGCAGAAAACACCCATAATCTCTTTTAATTTTTTTGACAATTTTCAGATTGCTGTTCCCTGCCCCCATGACCCACAAACTCAGCCTTCTCTTTCCTAGGCTAAATACCTAAAAGAGCGTCAGTGGAGTCAGGCCTAGGGTTTGTGGAGGAATATGGGGAAACAATATGGGAAGAAGTCTAGGGCTTGTGTAAGAATGTGTCTTTCTGTTCTTCACAAACAGAAACCTAAATACCACAACATGTTGTTTCCAGTAACTTAAGTAGATTTTGCAGTGTGCCTTCACTAGCTGTTCTTCCCTTGTGTCCACGTTGGTTTCTCCTCCTACATTTAACCTTTTGAAGTCAGTGCTCATCATTGTTTGGTCCTGAGCTCTGAGCTCTCCTTTCTAAGAAGAGCTCTCTCTTCCTAAGTTATCTCCTGTCTTCCTAACTCTCTTCCTAAGTTATCTCATTCTTTCCTGAAACTTGAAGTTTCTTCAATATCCTAACAATGCCCAACATTGTATTTCCTGGCTAACTACCCCTTTGAGTTCTATTCCCATAAATCCAACAGCCAACTGATATCATCACTTGAATGTCCAACAAGCCTCTCCAACTTAATATATTTAAACCCAATCTCGATCTTGTGCCCATCTCCTTTATATTTGCTTGTCTCTCAGTCTTCATAGCTCTATAAATGACACCACCAAGCTGCATAAACAACAATAACAAAAAACTGAAATTATCCTTGAATCCTTCCTTTCCTTCATGTTCCCTACATACAAGCTATCACAAAGTCGTCTCAACTGTGCCTCTAAAACAGATGGCAACCCTGTGTATTTTCTGCATATCATTGCCCATTGCCCCAGTCTAAGAGCTATCACCTCTCACTTCATTTCCTGCAATGGCCTCATTATTCTTCAATGTTTCCTTTTTTCCTATAAATCATTTCTTCACATAGCAGCCAGATTTACCTGCTTCAAGTGACTCTATCCAGTGATTCTCCCGGGCACACAGAAACACATAAAAACACATCTAAGTTCCTTATCATGGTCTGTGATGCCTGCACAGGTGGGTCACACCTGCATAGCTATACCTTTCTCTTCTTCCTCTTGGCTGGTTAGATGAGAGCATGAGAGGGTGAAGGACAGTAGATTCTAGAAAGTCAATAAATTGTTAAATTAGAGGCACTTAAGGAAGTCAGCTGGAAAGAGATTAGGTGTTGGCAGAAAACAAAATGCTTACAGTTGAGATAGTGAAGTGAGTGGTTGAGGAAGGGTGGAGGGCAGCTCAAGGAGCCAAGAGACCAAGGTCCTGGAAGGATCATTGCTGTGGCTATTGAAACCACACAAATTATGGCAGCAATAGGGTGTGAGAGAGTGTGGGGACCCTCAAGCATTAAGGAGTAGTGGTCTGAGAGCACCTACAAATGACTGCAACAAAAAGAAACCACCGCAAACTTTAAACCTTATGTAATAATAATGATGATGTGTATTTATATCTTTAATTTAGAAAACATTTGAATACATATTATCTCTTCTAATATTTTCATAAGCTCTGTGAAGTAGGACTTTGTGGAGAAAGACAACTAACATTTGTTCAGTCTATCCTCTGGGCCAGGAACTGAGCTAATTTTTTTACATGCTACACCTTTTAATCCTGAACTTACTCATCCATCTGTCTGGCAACTTTTGTTCTCCCAGTTACATTCTTGGAATTAATAACCTCCCCTCACTGATTAATCATGCTCATGAAGAAGAGCCATGCTTTCTTAAAGACTGTGGGACTGGCTTTCTCAACTTTTCTGGATTGCTGGGATAGTAATTAAAACCGCGTTAATGCTTTTGCAGAGACTCTGTTTAGGAAACTCTGAACCCAAGAGGTCAGATAGACTGGACCAAAGACGGAGGATAAAATGAGAGTGTCAAGTGATGTTGCCATGGCTACATGAGAATAAGTTAAGGGAGGAGGTGAGAAATTAAATAAGCATTGAGAGCAAAGCTCTTGCAGCCATGCTCCTCAAGAGCTGGGTGAGAAAAAGCTGATAATCCATGCATCTGGACAATCCAGCCTGAGTCTTAAACCCCTCTGAATGGCCTCCCCCAGAACAGAGCCATCCCGCACTCAGGAGCGCATTCACCAATTATCGAATGCTCATTATGTGCAGGCACTGAGCCAAACGCTCTCACGTTGCCTCTCAAGGATGGCTATGCCGACATAAAGCCACCTGGGATGCTCCTGTGAGAAGTACGTCCTCATCCTTTTATTCCCCTTGCCTTTTCTGAAGCCTGAAGATTCCCCGCCTATGTATTAATAGGTAGAAATCATCAGTTACTTTCCTGAGACAACACAGGCAGACCAGGTATTTTTCGGTTGCGGGAACTTTCATGAGCTTTCTTTCACATGAAATGCAGTTATGTGTCCCTAAAGGAAAACTCAGAGAACCTTGCGTGTGAGCCCAGTGAGGTCAAGTGACAGTAATGGCTGAGGTCAGTGCTCCCTCTCTGTGTTCAGTGGAGCGTGTCTGGGGCCTCTTGAGGGGAGGAAGAGCCCGCTCTCGTTTGTTTGAGGTTGCGGAATGTCTGAGTGGAAAGTTCAGAAGCTTTGGGCTTTAATTCCTAGTTCTGGCACTTGCTAGCTGTTTGACCTTGCACAACTTACTCCGTTTCGTTATACCTTAATTTCCCCATGACCAGAGCAAAGATAGTAATAATATCTGCCTTATTGAGTTGTCATGAGGCTTAATGAGTTAATAGATATTTTGTACTGACACATAGTAGGTACTCAATAAATAATAATTAGTATCTTAAGGTCAAAAGCATCAGCGCGTGGTATTATATCATCTAAACTGGTCACGCCTGTGGGATAAATGAAGATGTATTATCCTATTAAATGCTCAGAACTGGCAGTATCAAATGCTATTTTTAAACTACTTTTGTATGTGTTACTGCTTCCTTCCTTTTTTATTTTTTTCCAACAGAAGAGACAAGGAGATTATCCTACTATTTTTATTTAACCTTTGGTACCCAAGAAGTCTTTTGAGGTCAGCAAGCAGCTCTTCCTCAAAGCCATGTAAGCGTTGAAGATAAGGCGGCAGCTGTCCTTCCCTCCGGTACAGTCGGGGAAGCCCGGGCTGGACAAATTAAAAGAAAGCCCACCAGGGATGGAAGTCCAGGTTACTGGGCCATCACAGAATCTAGTCAGAACAATGAAAAGAAGGACAAACTGCACCGCTCCGTGGCCACAGCCTGTTTTGAAATGGAGACGCAAGGATGCAGGCTGGGCTTGGCATGCTCGCTCATTCTCTAAATGTGAACTTCCTCTGCTTTACGGTCAAGTTCCTGAATAAAATGTACGGCGGGGGAGGTGAAAGGGGATAAAATGAAAATCAGGAAAGTTTAGGCTAGAGATTTGTTTTCTAAAAATATTTTTCAAAGTTTTGGGAGTTTTTTTTTGTTTTGTTTTTGTTTTGTTTTTACTTCCAACGGCCCTCATTTATTCGGCCTGTCTCTTTTAGGACAAAGACAGAGTGATCCAAAATGCAAAGTGCTCCTTGTGGTCTTTTGGGGGGGGTGTTGTTCCTGCAAGGATGGCCTGATTCAGGCCCTGCAAGGCTGGGTGATGCAGCCTCACAATGCTGCTGCAATATCCTGGTTTGAGGCACTTATGTCTTAGAATCCAAAAGGCCTGCAGCAATGGTGTTTTTTCCTCCAATTTATGTATCTAAAATCTAAGCTTCTTTCTCTACCCTAGTGACTAAGCACACTAAGTACTTCCTGAAGCAACTGGAACGGAAACAAGCTCTTCTCTCTTTACATTCCAGCAGCATTTCTGAGCCCTCAGTTCTTCATGGGGGAGAGTCCTTAGAGTCCATCTATTCTAGACATGTAAGAAAGCATCACACCAGGGAAGAGCCTTGCCCACCGGGAAGGCAGCAGCCCCTGCTTATAGACTACAGTTCTACTGGAAAATAAATGCAAGGAGTCAGCTTGTTTGCTTGACTCGGGAAACCAGAGCAGAAATTCAGCTCTGGCTTTGGACAGACAGTTCACTTCTTTACACAGAGTTCGTTTGGATGTAGATACTGTACGTGTAAAATCCACACAAACACCTGTTTTGTGGGCAAATGATCACATGCTTATGGAAATACATAAATACTTAGTATGTATTATTGCGGTTTAGGCTTATATACACTTCACGTAAATATTCAAATGTTTATAGACAGAATCCGATCTTTTTGAAAATTTCTCTTGGCTGTTTTAAAATTGACTTTGATCCCTTTAAAATGACATGAGGGATCCAGTTTTTTATTGTCCTCCAGACTCCTTCACTCATTGGCATTCATTTTCTGACCCCTGAGATAACAGACTTCTGTGAAATCTTTGAAATAGTTTACTTTTATCCTTATTATCACGACTTTCTCTTAACCAAAAGAAATTTGACTTAGTATGGCCTTATGCTATTACATCAGTAACCTTTTAAAATATATGTGACTAAGCCTGGTGCAGTGGCTCATGCCTGTAATCCTAGCACTCTGGGAGGCCAAGGTGGGAGGGTTGATTGAGGTCAGGAGTTCAAGACCAGCCTTAGCAAGAGAGAGACCCCCGTCACTACTAAAAATAGAAAAAATTAGCCAGGCATGGTGGTATGTGCCTGTAGTCCCAGCTACTCAGGAGGCTGAGGCAGGAGGCTCCCTTGAGCCCAGGAGTTTGAGGTTGCCATGAACTAGGCAGACGCCATGGCACTCCAGCCTGAGCAATAGATTGAGACTCTGTCTCAAAAAAATAAAATAAAATAAAACAAAACAAAATAAACGTGACTCTGGAGTCACACAGGCTCTGAGTTTGCGGAGGTTGTAAAATGAGTGGAGCAGCCGGCATCTCCGAGGAAAGCCAGATATCCTGCTCTGTCCTTCCCCAAGCAGCTCTGTAGTCCTGCTGCCCGGCCTTGGCTTACCTGCTTCGTGGACGGAACTCAGGTAAGTTCAGCTACACAGAGAGAGAACAAAGAAGGGCTGGAGAACAAGGAAGGCACAAAAGGAGACTGGCTGTGAGTAGGCAGCAAGTTCAATGCAAGAATAATTTGTTCCTTTCCAAAAAGAAGTCAAAAAAAATTTCTCTTGGTAACAATGAATTTTATTTTATTGATGAACATCTATGGGTGTGAAAAGATGAAACATGTGGGCTGTAACCGAGGTAACCGAGTGGGCAGTAGTTCAGGCAGCCTGATAAATTTATGGCGAGAAACTGCTGGAAAGGATTCATCTGTACACTTCAGCCTCCTCCTTCCACAACAGCACCTGATGCTGTCAGTGATTGCGAATTCGCCTGTGGGTCAGGGAGAGGAGGGCTGGCTGCTGGCTGAAGAATCGAGCCTTCTTCATATCTGTTCATCAGGAAAGGGGAAAAAGAAGATAAAGAAGAAAATATGAGAAAACTAAAGTAGGACATGCTGAAAAATTTTAAGTCTTTTGAAATTATTATTTTTCATTGACATGTAATAATTGTACATACTTAGGGGGTATAGTGTATATTCTGATACATATATACAATGCGTAATGATCAAATCAGGGCGCGTAATGATCAAATCAGGGCAATTAGCATACCCATCACTTCACTTATTTATCACATCTTTCTTTATGTTTCAAACACTCAAAATCTTCTAGCTATTTGAAAATATACAACAAATTCCTATTAACTGTAGTTGCCCTACAGTGCTTAGAGAATACCAGAAGTTATTCCTCCTGTCTAGCTGCAATTTTCTACTCATTAAACAACCTCTCCCTAACCTCCAACCCTTTTCAGCCTCCAGTAACCACTGTTCTGGTCTCTACTGCTTTGAGATCAAATTTTTTAGCTTCTACATCTGCATGAGAATACATGGCATTTATCTTTCTGTGCCTGGCTTATTTCATTTAACATACCATCCTCCAAGTTCATCCATGTTGCCACAAATGGCAGGATTTTATTCTTTTTTATGACTAAATAGTGTTCCATTGTGTATAAATACCACATTTTCTTTATTCCTTCATCCGTTGATGGACACTTGGGTTGGTTCTGTATCTCTGCTATTGTGAATAGTGCTGCAATAAACATGGGAGTGCAGATAGCTCTTTGACATACTTATATTCTTTCTTTTGGATCTCTATTTTTAACATAAAATGCCATGTCTTTTCAATCACAGTTGGAAGTACTAGAGGAGATTACAGAAAATAACTGGCTAAATTAATACTTTAATACTTTATTAGTTTTAACCAAATTATTCTTTGGGACATAATTCTGAAAAGCCCTTATTATATATTAAAGTTATAGCTTTAAAGCATTAACTCACCACGAAATTAAAATAAATGGGAAATTGCAGAGTGATTCATAGACACAAAATTCAATTATAACTCTAGAAGACTGACAAACATGAAGAGTTGGCTTACTTGAACATATTGCTAACGTAGCAGCCTTTCGTATGTTGATCAATGGAAATTTAGGAAAATATTAACACTTAATCATATTAGGCCTTACTTTTTCCACAGAAAAGAATTATAGAATCTCCATGAGTTTCATATGCTTTGGGATTCAGAAGAGTCTATTAAGGATGATGTTGAAGAGTTAGACAATTGTACTGGGGTGACTCAGTCAACTAGAGTATCAATGCTGCAAAGTTGTATCTTAGAAAAGGAAGAAACTGCCTCATGCTCCAAGTCAAACTTGTTTTTCTAATCCTCTACAACACAGTGTGGGTGTTTCTCTGTACTCCATTATACTTCTATGTTCAAAGGTGTGCCCTAATCATTTCCATTAGTTCATTTTCAGGTTATGATTTCTATCATAAGGACTAAGAACTGAGGATTCCTGTTCCCAGTAAATGACAAGCTTGATTCAAGAAAATTCCTGCTGAAAATAATTAAAGTATTGTATAAGATTTTTAAAAATATTCTTAAAAGAATAAAATAACTTAGAAAAATAGTAAGGGACTACAAGTCCAAAACCAAAAGGAAAGTGGGAATCCAGAGAAATAATTGGAATGCTGAAGCTTCTTCTGCCTCGAGGGCATTTGCTGAACTTGGTAAATTTGGATTTATGGGATTAGATAGATAGAAATTAAGGTCCAGAGTCCACCCAAGGTGATAAATTGACTATGAGACTGTCTCGCATCAAGCTGGGTGCCAAAGGGTTACATCACATGGTAAAAATAAACCAGAAATAAGTCCTCTATTCCTCCCACTACACACACAGACACAGACACACCCCTCAGGGGACCTTAGGGAAGTTTCTTATGGCACTGAGTAAACAGGGGAAAAGAAAAGAGGACAGAAAAAGTCCCCGAGAAGTGGTGGTCACCACAGCCTCATGCTGGTACAGGAAGGCAACTGAATTCTAGGCCTTAAAGAATCATAAAAAGTAATTTTTCAAAATATTGAGTAATCCACAATAAAAAATTTTGAAAATACGAGAAAACAAGGGACAATTAAAAACAAGCAGCAGAAAAATAAAATTACAGAAACAAATCCAAAAAATACTTGAAATATTGAGGTTATCCAAACAAAGTAAGTATGTATACTCTGTTTAAAGATATTGAAGACAACTTGAAAACATCTGCAAGGAAAAGAAAGTACAAAAATAGACCTAGAAGATTTGAAAAATAAATAGTATTTTATTTAGAGAAACAAAAAATTCATAGGAGAGAGAACTTTAGATGAAGTTCGCTGAGAGGTTGAAGAACAAATTAGATACAGCTGAGCTGGGCACCATGGCTCATACCTGCAATCCTAGCACTTGGGGAGGCTAAGGCAAGAGGATCACTTGAGGTCCAGAGTTTGACACCAGCCTGAGCAGGAGTGAGACCTCATCTCTATCAAAAATAGAAAAACTTACCCGGGTATGGTGGTGTGTGCGCCTGTAGTCCCAGTTACTTGGGGGGCTGAGACATGAGGATAGCTTGAGCCCAGAAGTTTGAGGTTGCTGTGAGCTAGGCTGATGCCACGGCACTCTAGTACTCCAGCTCGGGCAACAGAGAGATACTGTCTCAAAAAAAAAAAAAGAACAAATTAGATACAGCTCAAGAATATTTAGTGAATTGGAAGATAGGTCAGAAAATTAACCAGAATGCAGCATAGATAGATAGAAAGATGAAAAATATAGAAGAGGACTGAGAGACACAGAAGTTAAAGAGAAGAGCTAACATACTTTCCATCAAAGTTACACAAGAGGATAGACTCAGAAGAGTAAAGAAAACAAAGATAAAAATTAAAGAGATCATAGCTGATAATGTTCCAGAACTCAGAGAAAACAGATTCAATACACAAAATCACATTTAGATATGTCATAGTGAAACTGAAAAACAACAAAGAAAAATGCAGCTATTTTAAACCAACCACAGGAAAAAAGGCAGATCATCAAAGGAATGACAGAGAGATAGTTGATGTTTTAATCACAACAATAAGAAATGAAAGCCAGTAGATTAATCATTTCTATGTGCAGAAATAATTGCCAATCTAGAAGTATATACCCATTAAAACTATCTTTTAAGAATGTCAGTGGATTAAACACTTCAGTTATAAGGCAAGATTATCAGATTTGTTCCTTTAAAGTGATATGCTCTTTACATAAAGATAAGCTTAAAGAAATGAATAGAACGAGATATACTATGCAATTCTAGCAAACAAGGCAAATATAGCCATATTAATATCAGACAAAATTCTTAAGCAAAAACCATAATCAAAGATAAATCCATTGTATATTGATAACAGATTCAATATTTCACAAAGATGTAAGTCTAAATTTGTAAGCAATTAATGACATAGCCTCTAAATATGAAAATCAAAAATTGACAGAAACACAAGGGGAAATAGAGAAATATACAACCATAGATTTTTTTTTTGTTACTAAACAGGCTGTTCTCCCCAACATTGTCTAGGTATAATTTTCATACAGTAAACTTTATTCTTTATATTGTACAATTCAATGAATTTTTGACAAATGGATACAGAATATTCAATCTCCCTTGAAAGCTTTTTCATGTCTCTTTATAGTCCATCCCTTTCCACCTCCCTTTCCAGCCTCAGGCAACCACTAATCTGATTTCTTTTTGTCACTATAAATTAGTTTACATTTTCTAGAACTTTATACAATTGAATCATATAGAATGTACTGTTTTGTGTCTGGCTTCTTTCATGCAGCATAGTAATTTTAAGAGTTATCTATGTGGTTGCACAATATACATTTATATTGCTGAAAGGTATATTCCTTTGTGTGGCTGTACCACAATTTGTTCATCCATTCATCTGTTGATAGACATTTGGGTTATTTCCAGCTTTTTGCTATTGTGGATAAAGCTGATGTAAACATTCATGTATTTGTAGTCTTTGTAGGAACTTTTTATTTTTCCTCTTCAGTAAACACCTGAGAGTAGAATGGCCATGTCAGGTGGTAGGTGGATGTTTAAAATTTTATGGAACTTCCAATTTTAAAAAGCCACTGTATTATGTTGCATTCTCATAAGCAGTGTATGAGAGCTCTGGTTGCTTTATATCCTTATCAATCTTTTTAATTTTAGCTGTATTCATGGATGTGTAGTGGTATTTAAGAATTGCTTATGTATTATAGATACAAATCTATTGTCAGATTTGTTTTGTAAAAATGCTATTCTATTCTGTGTCCTGCCTTTTCATTTTTTAATGGTGTCTTTTGAGGAGAACAAACCGACATTTGGGTTTTGTTTTTAGATGAAGTTTAATTTATCAACTTTTTTTGTGCTTTTCTAAGAAGTTCTTGCCTATCCAAGGGCAAAAATAATTTCTCCTATGTTTTTGTTCAAAAGTTTCACAGATTTAGATTTTACATTTAGGTTTATAAATTATTTAAAGTAAGTTTTTGTGTAGAGTGTCAAGTACGGGTGAATGGTTTATTTGTCTTCTATATGTAAATCTCTTTGTTCTAGCCCTGTTTGTTGAGAAACTTTATATTCCCTAACCCAACTATTCATCAAGAATAGAATGTAAAAGGAAATTTTTGTACATGCATTAACTGGACTAGTATACCCTAATGACAATGAATAAATTGCCACTATGTGCAACTGTGTAGATTGATCTCACAAATATCATAATGAGTGTAAGAAGAAAAAAGCAAAAAAATACATAAATTAAAATTTATCCATATAAACTTTACAAATAAGAAAACATAAACTACATTTTTTAAGGATGCATGTGTAAGTGGTATAACTATAAGAAAGACTAAGAATAAATGGTCACAAAAGTTAGGGTAGTGGTTGTCTTTCAGGAAAAAGATGAGGCTGTAATTGGGAAAAGGCATTTCAGGACTTCTGGCATGTTAGGAAGGCTCTATTTGTTGTCATACAGATATTTGTTTAATAAGTATTCATTGGAAAGTGCATACAAGTTATATTTGCTTTTTTTGTCAGTATGTTAGATTTCATCAGAGAAGAAAAAAAATCAAGATAAAATATCTGGGGCCGGGCGCGGTGGCTCACGCCTGTAATCCTAGCACTCTGGGAGGCCGAGGTGGGCGGATCGTTCTGAGCTCAGGAGTTCGAGACCAGCCTGAGCAAGAGCGAGACCCCATCTCTACCAAAAAATAGAAAGAAAT
>CAUYSK010088408.1:0-30778 GCA_963575035.1 Avahi laniger | reverse complement strand
CCAGCCCAGGACATGGATGGCTGCAATGAGCTTAGGTCCTGAATGAGTTCTTCCTTCCCCTACAAAATCCAGGGTTGTGGAGGTGGGAAGGAGGCTATGAGAGACATCAGGATTCCCTGGGAGGAAGGAGGGAAAGTTCTCATTCCTTATTTGCTCCTAGCTCAGGCCTCCTCACACAGATAAATTTATACAGGTAAATGCCGCAAGCTCAGGGTACTGCAAGGACAACACATGGTGAGTGCTTGTGAATCAAAACGTGTTATAGAATATTTTTTGTAACAACTTGGATGGACCTGGAGACCATTCTTCTAAGCGAAGTATCACAAGAATGGAAAAGCAAATATTACATGTACTCACTATTAAATTGGAACTAATCGGTCAACTTCCACTTACACATATGGTAGTAACCTCAACAGAAACCAAGCAAGGGGCAGGGGGGAGGGGGGATGGGTAAATTTGCACCTAACAGGTACGATGCACACTATCTTGGTGATAGGCACACTTACAACTTTGACTCAAACTGCACAAAAGCAAATCATGTAATCAAAAAGTTTGCACCACCATAATATTCTGAATTTAAAAAAAAATTAAAAAGTGCTACGGGATTTGAAAACTAGAAAGGATCTGTAAGGTCAGCTGGGATCCTAGCAGAACAGAAGACCAGTCACTTGCTCTCTCTGAGCCTGTTTCTTCATCTGTAAAATGGAGATAAATGGTCCCCATCTACCTCATAGGTTTAAGTTGTTAAGAGATTTAGCTAAGGTTTGAGAATAAGGAACTAATTTATCAAGACCATCTCCACCCAGAATACCGCAAGTTAGTTCCATCTCAGAGACAGGACAATGGACAGGGACTGGGAAGGCAGCGTGGGTAGGCAGCCTCCCAAGCTCCTAACTGGCCACAGAGTCGGCACAGCCGCCCAGTCTCCCCACCCTCAGCTCAAGGTGTCAGACCCTGCTTTCCCATCATCACAGGGTGCTCATTAGAGCAGGGGGTGATGTGCAAGTCCAAGTAGGCCCATGTGTGGGACTGAGGAACTGGAGATGTCTGAGACCCCTCTTGAGACCCTGAACTGCCCCAATGTGTCCTGAAAGAATGGTTTAGTTGGACCCAGTGGGTGCTCTAAGGAGACGTGGGAGGAAATAGCACGTGGCTGACGAAGGACACAGCACTGAGTGATGCAGGAGCCAGGGGCAGGCTCAGGCTTCCAGACTCCACCCTCACTGCCAGCTCCTTGCCAATATCTGGACTCCAGGTGACCTGGAATTGCCAGAGTCTGCTGAGCCCCCACTCCTTACAGGACATATCTAAGGCACACACCATAATGTGCTCATGGAGCACATAACGGGGGCTCCATAAAAGTCTGATTTGTTAAATGAGTAAATGAATGGATGAAGAAATAAATACTGAAGTTTCAGTGTTTGATTTCTACAAACCTCTACTAATTCCCTTCTCATGAAAATGATACTTTGCTGTTTGAGCTCTAGACAATGGTCACCTGGGACTCACCCAATCTGTTCTCTTCCCCATAAAAAGACAGTGGCAATACTTCTGAGTTTAGTTCACAGGATAATTGAGAAGGTCAAACAAGAATGGGCATGAACATGCTTTAAATATAATAGGATGTACAATGACCTAAACTTTTCAGAAGCTTCCATGGACCAATTTGAGATGAAAGGGAAGAACGTCACATGCTAGGGTCGCAGAATGGAGCTTTGATTCTCCATTGCCAGCAAGGCCTCGAATGGTGCTCAGCCTGCTCACGTGCATTCTTCTCCAGAGCCCCATCTCTGTGCCAAGGATAGCAGTGTAGCTATAATAGGGCAGCAACAACAGCAGCAGCAGAAAGAACAGTTACGTTTAATGAGTACTTACTATGTGCATGGCTCCATGCTAAATGCCTCTCGTCATTATCTCATCAAGTCTCCAAAGCATCTGTTTCCACTGGGAGTGGTAATTAGATTATTGTTGAGTAAATATTCACTGTCTACCTCCCTCCATAGCAGGAATATATTTCCTACTTTATCGATGTGGGACTTGACCATGCAACTTGCATGGCCAATGGAATGAATGCAGAAGTAACAGAATATGAGTTGGAAGCCTAAGAAGCATCCCCCATCTGGAAGCTTCAGAGCTCCACCAGGAGAAGAGCTGGCTCCAGCAGCCACTGCCCTGGGCCCCAGAGCGACCCACATGGAGCAGACCCACAACCTGGGTCCAAGGCTCATCCTTCTGCTGTCTGAGGAAGTGTGCCCCAGTTGACCAGCCACCTATGAGCCGGGAAATAAACGCTTATTGTTGGGTACCACTGAGATTTTGTGTTTGTTTATTATGCAGCAATGGTAAATACTATTAATTAATTTCATAGATGGGGAAATCAAGGCTCAGAGAGTCTAAGTAACTTACCTAAGGTCAGCCAGCATGTAAATGGCAGAACTAGGGCAGAAACCAGTTGTTCCAAGTACTTGAGACTGGGTTCTGAATCATTACACTGCCCTGCCTCCCACATGCTGTCTAAGGAAGTACATTTCATGTCAAGCTGTGTAAAGAGAACAGCCAGAGCAATTAAAAGTCCCTGGGCCTAGCCAGAGAGACAGTGGGAGTGAATCCACGGTGGCATTCCCTGCTCTCCTCATAAAGTCACTTGTTCCTCTGCCTGTGTTCCCCTGGGGCAGCTGTCTTTCCCTAAGTCTGGGCCCAAGGCCCCGAGAGCGTTTCACAGTGACACCCCGCCAAAGCCAGGAGCAAGTGCAGAGCTTCCCATCATGCTGTAGTGACCCCACCGGCACTCTGCCCCCGACATCCCGACAGAACTATTTCATGAGATGCTAGTAGACTCCCAATCTTCAGATTGCAGTGGTAAATAATTACTGGAACATTCTGAAACAAATTTTTTTAAAGAGTGTAAGTAAAAAAGATGATCCAGTCCAGTCACATTTCTGCTTTTTGTGAGTAGGTTTGTCCTTAATCAAAATGACTTCTTGTGTACAAAATGACATTTTTAATTTCCAAAAATGTATCCTGCTCGTTCCCAATTCACTTAAAGGTACACAGTCCTCTCCTAAGAGGCACTAGGATATCGTTATCTCAGTCAGAGCTTCTCTTTTCTCTCAAATAAGTAAGGAAATGAACAAAGCAGTTTTGTCCAATGCAATTCCCCAAAGGGCATGGAAACCTTAATAAGACCCTAAGCCATGGGGTAAGCTGAGAATATGAGAAAAGGCCCAGTCTGAAATGCACGTGGGGAATGCCAAGGATCTCTGCTCTGTTGGGCTTCCCCTCCCTGCCCAACTCATATTTTCTTCCAGCTCCTGATAACTCTTTAACCCAAGACATCGGGAGCACACTGGACTCTTGGAAACCCTGTATCACCCAGAGATCAAATGTGGCTGCACATAACAAAAAGCTCACATAATAGTGATATGGATCGAATGCAATTGTCTTTCCTCATGAAAGAAGAAGTCCAGAGCTAGAAGGTTCCTAGCATTGGTTTGGTAGCTGAGTACATCAGGGCAAGGTCTCCACACTTTTCTTGGCCTTTCCTGCAGGGTCACAAGATGACTGCTCCAGCTCCAGACATTTCATAGGCATATCTAGGCGGGAGGGATGAAAGTGGGGCCAGAAAGAGGAAAGAAAGATGCCGATTTTAAGAAAGCAAAATTTTCCCAGAAATCCTCAGCAGACTTCTAATTACATGTCACTGGCCAGAACTATATCACCTAGCCACCAAGCTGCAGGGAAACCAGGAAATGTAGCTTAGCAGATGAAGCACATTGGTGGCCCCAACAAATTAGTAGCACTTAAAGAAGGGGTGAAAGGTTATTCTGTGGCTGCTGGGAGTTGATGACAATCTCACCCACCAAATTTGCAGGGTTGGCATCAGACTTGGCTGTGCCATCCACATCCAGTTTGACACTTTCAAATTCATCCCAACCCCTGTGTTAATCAAGGCCTCTTTTTCTACTTTACCATAAGGCATTATTTCCCAAACACTGAAGAGGTGAGGGTGAGTAGAAGACAACGAATGCAAAGCAGCACTCTTGATTTGAGCGCTCAGACTCTGCTGTTGACATGAGGTTCAGAAGGAAAGGAGGCCTTGGGATTATCCTCTTGAGATGATAATGGTTGTTTTTAGTAGCAAATGACTTTCATGTCTGGAATAAGTCACTAATAGAATTAACCAAATGAGAGCAACAAATATAAAAGTCTAAGGATATGACCCTAGCATCTGTCAGAAAAAGGTAATCAGACAAATTGGAGTCCCCGGAGTGGTGGACTTCTATTATCTGGAGGAGGTTTCCAGAAGCCAAGCAAATTGCCTCGGTGCAGCTGCCCTGCACCCCACCCTCCTTAACACTTTGATGCAGCAAGAATAAGGATTTCAAAATGTGAAGGCCTGTAAACAGATTATGACTAATGCCACCAAGACAAAGAGGTGCTGCTGACTGCTCAAAGAGCAGAGGTGGTAATTCACTGAGCGCCAACATCACTTACTGCTGGATAGGAGGTTGTGATCCCAACTCCAACCTCCAGTGGGATCACAACACAATTAGGGGGAATAAAGGAGGTAACATCAACTCTGGGTGTGTCCGTCTTCACTCCTAGAAGATGGTTTCACCAACAGAAGATATTCATGTTTGTCATGGCCTCAATAAAATGAATTTACAGAGAATTCTCTGGTACTCCCCCGTGAAGACTGAATTTCTACATTTTTTTAATGAACTCTGGAGAAGATCATGCCTGATAGACATGCTCTGCTGCACAAGGTCTGAGACAAAGTGGCCCAAAGGGAACGTGGTGGTCCGATTGCCTCCTCTGTTGATGGAAAGAAACCTATGACAGGCCTTCCCTGCTGTCTCTGCACACACTGAGTTCTCAGCTATCCACGCAGGCGTTTTCTGTTTGGTAGCCTATTTCTAGGGGACGGACAGGGATGGTTTTTTTTTTTATTTATTCCCTGGCCCTCCCAATTTGTCAATTTCTCTATTGCCGGTATTATTTAGAGTATAATTTAGATAGAATATTATTCCAAATGAAAACAAACAAGCAAAATATGCTGGTTTCCTAAGACTGCTATAACAAAGTACCACAAACTGGGTGGCTTAAAACAACAGAAATTTATTCAGTCACAGTTCCAAAGACTAGAAATCAAGGAAGAGCCACATTCTCTTCGAAGGCTCTAAGGAAGAAGCCTTTCTTGCCTCTTCCTAGTTTCTGGTGGTTGCCCGAAGTCCTTGGCATTCCTTGGTGTGTAGCAGGATAATTCTAATCTCTGTCTCCATCTTCATAGGGCTACCCTCCCTCAGGGTATTTCTCTGTGTCCAAATCTCTCTCCTATAAGGACACATTGGATTTAGGGCTCACTCTAATCCAGCATGACCTGATCTTAACTTGATTATATCTATAAAGATCCTATTTCTAAATAAGGTCACATTCACAGGTATCGAGGGTTAGGACTTCAGCATATCTTTGGGGAAGGGGAATATAGTTCAATCCATAACACAAGATAATCTAAATTTTTAAAAATATTTTTTTCAATTCTGTGGGTTAACTTGATTTCTGCTCCCTTCATGAGAGGAGAAAGATAACATAAACTGACAGAGTAACTCCCTAAAACTCTTCTCATCACTTTAGCATGATTAAACACACCTGTTCTGAAGGCAGCAGAATGCTCTGGAAACAAAATTCAGATTACACATATAAAACCCATTGTGTGGTATCATCTTTATCACTAGCTAAGTATGAAGTCTGGGTAAAGTCTCCTCAGCTCTCTCTGAGCCTTCCTTTGTTAAACCTAAAGGGTGTGGTCTGGATTGGATCAGTGTTCTCGAAGAATGAGATGTGTATCATTAATGGTGGACAAGGTGGTTGTACTCAAAACCAACATTGAAGAAATTGTACTGAATTTTTATGCTATGAATTGCCTGGCACGAATCTTCGTTTAGGATTTAAGTTAACTTTTGCTGAATTAACAAGTCACTCTGAAATGTGTTAGTGGCACAATAATAATTTATTACTGTTCTCATGTTAATGAGTCTATTGGTTCTGCTGACCTGGGCCAGGCTCAGCCGACATTGGCTGAGCTCACTGCGGTACCTGGAAGATTAAGTTGGGGTAGCTAGTCACATGTCTGGTCATCGGCTGGCTGTTGGCTGGAGTGATGGGGCAACTGGATTATGTCTCTCTCGTCATCCAGCAGGCTAACCTGGGCCTGTTCATATGCGAGTCAAATGTTCCAAGAACAGCAAGAGAAGGAAAGCTCCAATGTGCCAGCACTTTTCAAGTCACTGCCAGCATGACATTTGCTATTGCCCATTGGTCAAAGCAAGTTAAGCGGCCAAGACCAGACTCAGTGTAGGAGAGGACTGCCCAGAGGTGAGTACAGGCAGCAGTAAACACATTCAGGGGCAATAATCCACCACAGACTTTTAACTATATCTTTAGCATCTCTCCAACACTTACTAATCTCCCTTGTTAGCAAACAAAAAGCAGAACTGAGGTTCAGAGAATCAACATTAGTTAGAATTTAATAACCATAAATACACTTAAATAAAATAATGTTATCTTGTATTCATGTCAAGTGTTTTTTCTTTTATAGAAATAATGCAAAGTTTCCTTTTTAAATAAATTTATGATTTTTTCAAGTGAGCTATTTTCAAGACAATAAATAACACAGTCAGCATAAATATTGTAAAATAATGACACAAAATGACTTAAATTTGGAAAACATTGGACCAGATGATGTCCAATGTCCCTGTGCCTCCTTTATAATCATGAAAGTGGAAAACAAACCATGTCTCCAGAAACATGACAGAATTTTGAGAACATGTCACCAGTCATAAAAAAAGTTTCACTGCTATTTGAGAAACCAGCTTTTCACGGAGCTTGAGGCAATTCATTGAGTAGTAAAAGTCAAGTGGTTGGGACTAACTCTAATCAAACTGTACAGTTGGCCATGAAGCACATACTCACCATCCCATACATTCACATGCTGGTACCACTCAGTCATGAAGCTAAGTATAATAGGATGAGCACGGTCATTGAATCCTTCATAGTTGACATTTTGGAAAGCCATATCCTGGGAGATTGCCATTACCTAAGGAGTTTCTGGAGTTTGCTTGGCAATAGGCTTTGGGGTCCATTTGCAAATCACTCAAGAAAATCGGTTTTACTGCTTTGTATGTCTTCATTGCTTACCCCATTTGATCGCATACTTCACTCACAGAATTTTTTGTAAAAAGCACAAAGTTTGATCACCACTGAACCGCAGACTCTTAATGCATCCCCAAAAAAGGAGCAATAAGAAAGTTTTAAAATGATATTGGCAATAACCTGAGAATAACATATAGACTTCCAAGGTGATAATTTAAAAGGAACAGCATCTGTTTGGATAATTTCTATATGTTCACTTAAGCAAGTCCAGCCATGTCTACTCACAGATATATGCATCATCAAATCATATCTACAGATTCATCCATACAGTCTACCTAAAAGGGAGTGCATTTTGTTTTCCAAATGTTCTGTTAGAAAAGAAACCCATTTAACAGATGAGGCACTTGATCCCACCTAGAGAGCAAAAGAGAAACCTATTTCTTGAGCTAGAATTCTAATTCTCAGAACACAAAGCCTCATCTCTCATATGGCCCAGGTAGATACATCCTACTAATATGTTCACTATATGCACAGCACAGGTGCGTTTTAAATATGTCTTTAAAATACACATCCTATATGTTGTCAGTTCATGAATCCTACATACAGGCTCAGTCCTATTTTCCTTCCCTCAATGTACAGATTGATAGTCATCAGTTTCTCCCTTCCATGTACAATCAAGAGTTACACTTGGAGAATGATGTCAATTCAAGAGAATCAATGACTTTTCCTTTCTATGTATAAAAAAACAATAACAAAAATCTAAGCCAAATACAAGCTGCTGTAGCTTTGCCCCAAGACAATAAAATAGCAACCTGTATTCTGGCATGCAGTCCTAAGCAAATAAGCAGTAAGTGCCTTTCATGTCAAGTCAACAAAGTACCCAGGTAATCCCAAATCCATAGATCTAGACCCAGCACAGTCAAATTGAGAAGTGTCAGAAGTGATATTTCATTTTAACCTATAAACAAGCTAATAAATTAACTAGTTGTTATTTCATGGGTGCTGGCAGAAGACATGAGACTCCTGGCTCAGAGACAATTCATTGAGTAGTAAAAGTTGAGGCAATTACTCATGGCACATACAGAAGCATGAGCATCAGCATGTGTGTCAGTTCCCTTTGCCCACAAATCCCACTGGAACAACACCGTGGGCCCAGATGGAGAGTGAGCACACAGTGAGTTTGCAGCACAGGTGAAGGACACTAAGCTTAGGGAACATGCTGTTTTATAGTAAGCAGTAAGAAAACCTGTTTTCTATCCCAAATAGAGATGTTACCATATTGCTCAAGTTGGCTCATAGTAAACACAATCCTGAGAAATGGCCAGGTAAGTAATGGTCAGAGCTTTGCATTCTTAGCATAGCCTGCAAGAAGTACAGACATGCAGAAAGCCCATGTCAGATTGCCTCTCCCAACAATAAGTAGTCCTTAATATTTAAGTGAGCTGGCTATGTGTGGTAAGGATAAGGCTATAGCAGGTATAGTTATCCTGAGACATAATGTGCCATCTGCCTACCTTTATGAAGAATCTAAACCCAGTAAAGCATGTGCGTGTATGTGTTCTTACTTTTCCCAGATGTATTTCTGAAAATTCATGGGTAAACCACATTTGTAAGTCAAATCACATTTTAAGTAGTCTGGAAGAGAACCCCATAAGTGAATCCTTTTATAATGGAAATACTCATCACTTAATTCATCTGTTTGTAAATTTGTGGTGTTATAAATATTGAATTTTCTTAAAGCAATCCACACCCATACTGGCGTAACCCTGCCATTTGTAATGAGTTGTTGTAAATTATAAAAAGTAAATCTTTCAAGCTTGTCTGATTTGACCACACCTGTATGAACAGTCATTGACCAACTGGATCCCATCCCAATTTCAAAAATACTCCTGTCTTTTTTAAAACTCCTCCATAAGTATTTTAGGGAAATTCCTCAATCAAGCCAGATGCTGCTGCTTTGGATGGATGATCTTATTTGTTGGGATTCAGAGACAGTACCCTAAGCAATCTCCCCATACACAGTTCTCTAATACTCCACACTCAGATACAAATCAGCCAGGTTGTAGTTTAAAATCTCAAGAATTTGTATTTTTTTCAGTCTCTTTTTCTTACATAAATCTTGACCAAGATTTTTCCCCCCAGGCCTCACTCACCCCACCAAGAATATATTGTTCCCTTACTGATAGGAATTTAGAAATTCAATCTCCATTACTCAGAGCAATGTGCCAAACCTACAGTACTTTCCAGGAAGAAAAATGTCTGCTTTTCCCTTTAGTAGATTATATTTCATAAACATATGAACCATAGTCAGCAGCAGTGAAGTCAGGTCAAAGGGACATAAATATGAATTCCCTTCCATACAAGAGAAACAGAAAAACACTACTTCTAAGAGAGAGAATGTGTAGCACCTGCCAATGCATAATAGTCCTCTAGGAATCCATATAACAGAGCTAAGGACATGGAAGGTACAAAATAAATTTTGTTGAAAATAAGAATATACCCCATTTGGTATAATCTAATACCAAGCCTTACATGGGCATAACACTTTTTGACTAGTATTTTCACATGTACACTTTCATTAGATGTTTACCACAACCCTATGGGGAAGGGTAGGCAAAATACTCGGGTCAAAAATAAGTAGAAAAACTGATTTTCTTTCAAGGGACATGAAGTGACCTTTAGTCCTTTGTTCTTTCCAATGCCTTAGCTCCACACCTGCTCACCAGAAAGAGGCAAGTATTGGTTTCACTACCTACATGCAGAGATGGGACCAAATGACCAACATACAGTCCACTGTCCTCGATACAGTAAGCACATAGATGGACACTTAATTGGCTAACACCAGGGGAGAGACAAAAAGAGACTCAAACTTCTAGGCACAGTTTTTTCTTCCAGGGTTCAAGATGCTTTGGCTAAAATGAACCTGCCCCATTGCTCACTCCTTCACCCAGTAAGATTGTGGAACCACCATGCCTGTGGCTTTACTTCAAGGTTTCATCTGATATTTCCTCTCAACAGCCTAATTTGTTGTCTCATGACATTTTGATTCTGTGTTTAGTTCTTAGAATAATCTACTTTTCTCATGTGTCTAGATTTGTGACAGAATTGATATAACCTTAGGCCTAAATTTGTTGCAAAAAAACCTTCTCTTGAAAGAACATCTGGGATCATACCTGGTTGGGTCCACTTTCCCACCTTTTTTTTTCTTCTCCTTGATCCCAATTCCTCATTCTTACATCGTATTTTAATAGCATTGTGGTTATGTTTAAGAAAAACTTAGAGACACATATTGAAGGATACGGAGATAAATGATATGACATCTAGGATTTGATGCAAAATAATCTGGTAGTGGGCTCGATTTGGGGGTGATGAAACAATAATACAAAATTGGCCATTTGTTGATGTGGTAGATTGCTACGTAATGGTGTGAAAGCAGCCATAGACAACATGTACATGAATGAGCATCGCTGTGTTCCAATAAAACTTGGTTTATGGACATTACATTTTTAATTTCATGTAATTTTTACATGTCACAAAATACTTTCTTTTTTTCAATCATTTAAAAATGTAAAAACCATTCTTAGCTTGTAGGTTGCACAAAAATAGGTGGCAAGGTGTATTTGACCCACAGGCCATCATTTGCTGACTCCTGCTCTACTAAATTACCCAAGGATACTGTGTCCTCACACTCACCCTCCCCAGCTATAGCCTCAAAAAGCCCCCATCCTTGTTCCCTGAAATAGTTTTCTATTGTTTCTGTAACAAATTACCACCAACTTAGTGAATGAAAACAACACAGATTTATTCTCTTATAGTGCTGGTGGTCAGAAGTCAAACATGAGTTTTACAGGGCTAGAATCAAGGTGTCAGCAGGTATGGTTCTTTCTGGAGATTCTGGGGAAAATCCAATCCTTGCTTCTTCCTTCTTCCAGAGGCTGTTGGCATTTGTGTCCGAATCACTCCGATTTCTGCTTCTGTTGTCACGTCTCCCTCTCTGACTCCCCTGCCTCCCTCTTTTACTTATGAAGACCCCAGGGTTTACATGGGGCCCATTGGATAATCCAAGATAATCTCCCCATCTCAAAATCCAAAACTTAATCACATCTGCAAAGTCCCCTTTGCCAGGCAAAGTAACATTCACAGTTTCCTGGGATTAGGACATCTTGGACATCTTTGGGGGCTGTTATTCAGCCAACTACACCCCCATTCAGACTTTCAGTGTCAGTGCATGCAGAAGTGCCACCACTTAGCATGTAGACCTTGTGTGTCCACACAAAGCGTGATTTCCCTTCCCTCTCTTTATTGCCTCTATAAAAGGCCTCCTCCCCTCAAAGAACACAGGGAAGCTGAGGTCAATATTTTCACCCCTCTAACCCCATCCTGTGAATCATGACATTAAATCAGACACTACTCCAGTAAGTGATGTGAAAGAAAATAACTCCTATGCCTTAGACAACCCTCTCAATACTGGCCCTGTTTTCCTCTGAGTTATTTTTAAAGTTAGACAAATTCTTCTCAAAGGCACACCAGAAATTTGCTTCCAGCTTCTTATCTATGCACAGCACAGACAATTGCATTATACCTAAGAGAATTAATGTGATTTAATTATATTATATTTGGGGGTACTTTAATATCAAACTTCTTTTGTATAAGAAATTATTTCTTGGTGAAGTTAAACTCACTTATTATACTCATTCTTTATTCATTAAACTCATTAAGATCAGTGGGAATTGCTTATAAATAACTATACTATTGATTTGAAACATAGCAGATAAGTGAGGATATTCTAAGAGTACAGGAGCATAATGCTTCTTAGCTATTTTCTTGGAAGTTCATACATTGAGAATAGGTGTAGCATACTTTTGCAAGAACAGACAGACATCACTTAAAAATTTTCTCTCTCCTTGCAAAAGGAAGATGGACAATAAATGGACTATTGTCTTTCTCAGACATCTGTTAAAAGGTGCTAAAGCCAGGGCCACCACATGTGTTTGTACAGGATATTCACTGCATAAGTAGAGGAAGTGAGGCTGAAATCTGGCCCATGCTGTACTACCAAGCCATGCATCCTGGCGTAGGGCTATGAAAAGGAAGAGAACCTTTCCTTAGCTCATACAAAAGCATCGTGTGCCCACGAACTCATGCAGCTCTATTTACAGGGGATGTTTTTTACCTCAGCCCATGGACCTACAGCAGCCTTGGATAAAATCCACTTGGGCTAGCTTAAGCAAGAAAGGGAAAATTATCATAAGATTATAGGTATATTTCTTGAAACCCAAGAGCAAGAGGTTCAGTAGATATCATCTGAGATTAAAACCAAAAAATAGAAAGCTGTCAATAGAGGTAAGCAATAATAAAAAAAATCAATATTTACTTACTAGTACATGTATTCCTCCTTGTTAGATCAGAATAATCGATCTAATTCCACTGATACAGTCTCTGAGAGGTTAAGAAACTTGCCAAAGGCCACCCAGCTGGTAAGTGACAGGCCATTCAAATCCAGGCACACCTGTCTGCAATGTCCTTGTACTGTTCACTACTGCATACAGCCTCTTTCACCCTGGACACAGGATTAGTGTTTGTCTTTCTTTGTGCTGTCATGACAAAATACCCAGACCGGGTAATTTATAAACAACAGAAGTTTATTTCTCACAATTCTGGAGACTGAGAAATCAATCAAGGCACCAAGATTTGGTGTCTGGTGAGGGTCTAGTCTCCACTTTCAGGATGATGTTCTGTTGCTGCATCCTCCAGAGGGGATGGATGCTGTGTCCTCACATGGCAGAGCGTAAGTAGAAGAGGAAAAAGGCCTGAGCTAGTTCCCTCCTGCCCTCTTACAAGGCACTAACCCATGCACGAGGGCAGAGCCCTCATGGCTTAATCACTTCCCAAAAGGCCCCATCACAATGGAGATTGTTTCCATACATGAATTTGGGAGGACACATTCAGACTGCAGCAGTATTCTTAGAGCTACTTGCTGATATTTCCTGCATTAACCTTCAGACAAATGGACAGAGACAAGGGTCAAGGGCAGGTAACTCGACTAAGGCTGTCGTTTGGCAAACTCTGAGTCTATGTATAATAGATAATAGATCCTGCCTTATTCAAAGAAATGCATGGAAGAGGGAGGACAGGAGAAAGTGAGCATCGAGTCTAACCATTCAGTGCCCCGTGTACCTGGGCAGATTTGAACATTAGAATACTCTCCTATAACAAGGAGAGAAAGAGTTAAAATTTAGTAGACAGCTAAATATCCTGAGAGAGCTAACATCTTTGGAGGTTACATTTCTCATTAATATGAAAGCATTAATTATACATCTTGGAAATTCTATTCATGCCAAATCTGTTAGGGTTAAGTCATACATGATCCATTTATATTCAAGCATCAGCCCTGACCGCATCTTGTTCAGTAGGGCTGTCTTACGTGCCTGCCCTAAAGATCCATGAGGGCTTTAGGAAGCTGCTCTCGTAGTGGAACATTTTGCTGAGAAGATGACCTACACTGCAAAATACTTTATATAACCAAAGGCAAGGCATAAATATTTTATAGCACAGAGTCCATGAAAACACATCTTCATTTCTGTAATGTGCTATCTCAGGACATATCACAGGGGGAACAGGACTTGCCTGAAAGATTCAACAGCTCCAATCTTCCACAGCTCATTAGGATACCCTAGAGAACAAGCACAACAAATAATTCTACATCCCTGCTGCTCATGAGATAGTTAGTGTGGACTGACCACACAAAAGCAAGCCTTTGCACCTCGTGAAAAAAGCCACCTTGTATTTGCAAAGCACATTCGACAAGGAATCAGACAGTGTTGGCTGGGAGGAACCTTTGAGAAATCCTTTTTCTACATGTGAGGAAAGGAGGCCCAGAGAGATGATGTGAATTTCCCAAAGCAACTCAGTAAGTTGGAGGTTAGACTCACAGTCCTTCCCTTTTTCTGCTGTAACCAAATATAAAAAACCTATCGGTAAAGCAAAAACAGTAAACTCGACCACTGATTAGATTTACATCCTCAACTTTGAATTAAGGCATCATGTTACCATTGTGGCTTTCAGTGGTGCTGTGTGTAAATGTCTGCAAATAACTTCAGATTTCTCATTAATAATGCATGTTTCCACAAATACCAAGCCTCACGGAATCCTTCTCTTGGCATTCGTACATTAACATCTCCTACCATTAATGTGTCAATGAGAAAATTACTTCCTACTAAGTGCTCTATAGTGAAAAACTACAGGCTGCAGATTAAATTTCATTTTTACATCATTTTTTTCTTCATTAATCTCCTACTTTGTTCAAAATTTGTTATACCCACCCAGATCTCTTGAGCTAAGATGTCACTACACTGTGTAATTAAATTCTAAAATTAATAGCAAGCCCTCAATGCAAAACTGACCTTTATGACTCAGAAAGTCCTTCAAAACTTCAACAGGACAACTAGAAAATTCTTGTTGTGAGTTTCCCGTGGTACTAACAATAGCTTTGTTATCCCTTTGTCAAGCCAAAGCGTACAAAGAAAGAAGGATTCACTCTTCACTTACTGTCTGAGGTTTCTTTTATGTCTCCTCACCAACGACAGTAGATTTGAGGAAATCGCTATATAACCCTGTTTTCAAATGTTCCTTTCAAACGTGGTTTAAATTGTTCAGAGATGAGAGAAAAGGGTGGCCCCCTTCAAGGCGAGCCTAGGCAGAAGCCCCCTAAAAAGAAACTGAAATCACAGAGCCTCTCAGCAACACTTTTGCTGGCCTTGGAAGGAGGAGTGATCAAGTGATAAATAATGTAGCTCTCTGAGAAATACTAATTTAGAAAAAATAAGTCAAGCATTCAGCTGAACATATTACTGAGCAAGTAATCACCCAGCCCATGTAGCCTCTCCTAACTTCCCCCTAAAAGACAATGATGGCACTGGAAAATGCCAAAACTCCCAACAACAAAAAACAGCATGGAGGTCAATCTAATTTCAGAATCCAGGAAGAGTACCTACCATGTGTTACACAACTAAACTGGACACCCGAATTTCATTTCGGACCACACGCAGGATCCACCGCTGTGAAACAGAAGACTTCAGGGATTAGAAGAGAGCAGCTGCTGAAAAGACAGAGAACAATGCGGTACCTCATCCCTTCCTCCCTACTCGGAAATCAAGGGTGTGTATGGACCAGAAAACTGCGTAGATGCTGCTCTTTCATGGGGCCCCAATGTGACCTTCTCACAACTTTCTGTGATCTCTTAAGAAACAATGACTTTCTACATCCCCTTCAAAACGGAGACTTCCAGTGTCACCCTCAAGGTAATACAGAAGTTACCTGTGGCGCGTTGTCTCCTGGGAAGTGGAGTCTGCACAGGTAAAGTAATGCTTTGGGGTGGGGCAATGCTGGCTTTCTTTATACACACAGTGTTTCAAAGTAACAATGAATGTGGTAGCAAATGTGGAGTCTGTGGAGCTGAGCTGCTTGTCAGATACAGGGATTTTCGCTCACAGACTTGTACCCTTCAGCACGCCTCCCCTCTGAAGAAATGAGAAGCATTGACCACCAGCCAGACGGACAGAGAAAAGGGTCAAGGGCAGGTAAATCAGCTAAGGCTGTTTGACAAACTGTGAGTCTATACAGATCATAGATCTTGCCTTATTCAAAGAGGAAAGACGATAAATATCACAGGGTCCTTCGGGAAATGCAGCCAGACAAGAGACCCGGAACAGCGTCTCGAAGACTAAGAGAGAGAACGTATTTCTGAAAATATTTCACCCAAGGATAATAAGAAAAGAAAAGCTGAAATTTAAAAGGATACGAGACAAGGCTTCTATTAAAACAACAACATGCAAAGAATACAACAAACTTACAAGAAGAGAAAGATGGGTATGATAAGAACAGACTGTCCCAAACCAAAACCAATAATATATTCACAATGACAATGATAAAGATAATAAAATAAAACAAAATTCAAATCAGCAAATCACAGGCTTAACTTGAGATGCTTTCTCAAAATGCAATGGACAGATATGAAAACAATGAGAGTTAATATAAAAGAAAAAAATGGAAAAAAAAAGTAAAAGGGATAATTAGTGTTTCTGAAGGAAATACTAGAATAAGCCAAACAAAAGCAATAATAAAAGATAAAAGGAACCTATCCTAGGCTGAAAAAATATGGATATGGTGTATTCTGTTTGAAAGGATTCATCATGAACCAGAAAAAAAAAATCAATGAAAAGGGACATTTCTCCTAGAATAATGTTTGCAATTTTTAACAAGTATATGAATAAAGAAAGTATCCTTCAAACATCCAAATAGGAAACAATAGTACCTATCAAGAAAAAAATTGAGTCATAAAACTAATTCAGGATAATAATTAAGTAGAATCTATAGAGTTTTAAGGACAAAAGCCCATTTGGCTTTTATGTGTAAATACAATGTTAAATTATTCTCAAATGTACAATGGCTAAAAACACACATTCCTCATCTAACTTTTCTTTTAAAAAGGGTCACAGCATAATTCAATCAATCAAGAGATTAAACAAAATTAAGATTTTTAAGAAGGAAGAAATCAAGATATAAAAGAACTGATGATATACACTTAAACAAGCTAACCATAGGGATAATTCTAAATAATTGTTGTAAATCTGACTAGAACCACAAATACAAATGTCAAAACTTATTCTTAACTGCAAAACCATATAGTGTTTAAAAATTGCAGTTTAAATTACATTCATCAGAACTTGAAACCCAATCATATAAACAAAGTTGGGGAAGAGAGAGAAGACACTGCGAGTATGCTTGCTAAATTTCAAATATTAGTTTAGGAGTATGTACCTTCATAATACCCTGAAATAAAAAAAATAAATAAATAAATAAATAAATAAAGGTACTGTTTTGGCTGGATTTTTATAATTAGAGAAATATAGGTTAAAAATGTTTTTGAAGAACATAAAATTACTCACTAACAGAATATGAAAGAGGATACATACTTGGAAGAGATAAAAAAATGAAAATTTAGCACTCAGCAAACTATAAATAATCCAAATATCCATAGGCTATTGATTAAATAAGTTACTATTATTATAGAACTATATAAAGGAGTAAAACATAGCCACTAAAAAAAATCACATCATGTAGTATTTTGTCTTAGGAAAGAAAATGTATACAGTATAGGCAGTCGGAGTGAAAATTTCAGCAAGTTTGTGCCCTATGATCCCAGTTTTGAAAAACGTAATATTTTACACATTATGTATTTTAGAGGATAAGAAAACACATAGAGGGGGAAAAATTCAAAATTATATCCACCAAAAGGTTAACAGTGATTATCTCTCAGTTGAAAAATGAGATATTTATTTTCTTCCATTTGCTTTTCAGTATATAGAGTTTGTGTCAAAACATACTTACAACAAACATTAACACCATAAATATAAATCAGTCTCATACTATGTATCAGGGGTCAACAAGTTTTTTCTGTAAAGGTGGAAATAATATTTTAGGCTTTTCAGGCCACATGGTCTCTGTTGCAGCTACCCAGCTCTGCCACCGTACTGCAAAAGCAGCCGGACATGTAAACCAATCAGTATGGCATGTACCAATAAAACTTTATTTACAAAAACAGGCTGTATTTGGGACCATAGTTTGCCAATCCCTACTAAACATCAACAGCTGACATTGAAGTTCTAGAAATTATTTAAGAACTATTTTTCTGCTTTCTCTAATTGTTTAGGACAAATGGCGTGTTGTCCAGATCAGTGCTGTCCAGTGGAAGTTTCTGTGATGATGAAAATGTTCTACATCTGTGCCATCTCCTATAGCAGCCACTAGCCACGTGTGTTGTGTTGAACACTTGAAATATGGCTAGTACAACTGAGGAATTTGATTTGATTTTAATTAATTTATGTTTAAATAACCACACGTGAACCAGACTGAACAGTGCAGGTCTAGATCACATGCTATTATCTACACGATTATCTGTACAACTATTGATTTTATCACTCTAGTTTCCTGCCAGACAATAGCCTCTCAGACTCACTGCTGTTCAGTTCTTATCAAAACTCCTTTGTGAGGAATGAGCATCATAAGGATTGTGTGACGAACACTCATCTATGTACTTCCTCATGTATCTGACATATTCACTCAGCTCCTACTATGTGCAGACACTGTACCAGGCTCTGGAACAACGGTGGTGAGCAAAACAGACAAGTTCCCTACCATCACATTTTGCTTCCCAAATGATTTAAAGGTACTAAAAAATATAGAATAGAAATGTATAAATATGAGTAAAAGTTCCCAATATGTGCACTGCTTCCAGAAGAAACAGCATAAATGTAAGAATAGTGAGAGGTTGACAGCAAAAGGATGAAAAGGAGCCCAGTTAAGACAACAGGGACTGATGAATTCTGTGGAACTTAAGAAGGCTGCCTGAAGGGCTACTCAAATTCAAATAATATATTTTTAACACTCTGTAGGCCAAGAGAAAACTATCTGCAGGCAAGAGCCAGCCCACCAGTGGCCTCATAACTCTCACCTTATTAAACCTTGGGAAAAAAAATTTATATTCTGAAAATCTAGGTCTTGACTGATTGACGGATACATATTTTTATCTTATGGAAACTGTGAGTCATTAATATAATTTAAATTATGCTTAAAATTAAGTATAAAATAAACACAAAGATCTGTAGTGTAGTTTTATGAGTTTTACAGATGGATATACCCAGGAAACCACCACACCCTGTTGAGACTTAGATGGGAAAAGCCTAAGATATTTACTCTCTGACTCTACAGAAAGTTTGCTGACCCCTAATTTAGAATATCACTATCACACCAGAAGTTTCTCTCATGCCTCTTTGCAATAAATTTTCCACACCCTATACCCATCCCAGGCAACCGCTGATCTGATTTCTCTCATTATAAATTTACCTCCTCTAGAACCTTATGTAAATTAACTATTATGTCCTATTTATCTGGCTTCTCTCAAATAATATATGTGAAATATATCCATATTGTTGCATGCATCAGCAATTTGTTCATTTTTATTGTTGAGTAATATTCCATTGTATAAATATACCATAATTTGTTTATCTATTCACTCTTTAACAATTAAGTTGCTTCCAGTTCTTAGCTATTACGAATAAAGCTGGTGCCACCATTCATGTACAAGTCTTTTGAGTACAAATCGTGAAAGTCTCTTAGCTAAATACTTCATGGAATTTCTAGGTCATAGGATAGGTGTATGTTTAACTTCATAAAAAATCTGCCAAGGTTTTTGATTTTCTTACCAGCAATGCATCAGAGTTCCAGTTGCATTCTACCCTATTAGCACTTGGTATCATCAGTCTTTTTAATTTAAACCAGTCTAGTGGGTATATGATATCTTATGATTTTAATTCCAATTTCCTTCATAAGTAATGATGTTGAACATCTTTTGATGTGCTTATCAGCCATTTATACATCTTTTGTGAAATATATGAACTGTGAACATTATTCCTCTATCTCTCTTTGCTTTGGCTACTTGGAAGCTTGGCACTCAATTAGAGGCATAAATATAACAACTGTGCAGGACTTCATGGCATTTGGGGGGCTCCAATCTAAATTTTGGTTTCATCATGTCTTCATTCCTTTATTTCATTCTCTCCCAATTTTTTCATCTACTTAATCCTATGTTTTTCAATTTATTTAGCATGACTCAAATCCTATTTAGGAATGAGGCAGGTGACAACCAATGAAAAAGTCAACCAACAAATAAAGTTGGTCGGCTTGTCTCTTCTGTGTGCCGGGCACTAGGAATACAAGGAAGAATATGTCCCTGTCCTTCAGGAACTCATAAGAAGCCAGTAGTTGTAAGACAAGGCAGCAAGTGCAGCCACAGAGGTTGGCCCTGAAACACAATGAGGAATACGGGAGGTGATGGGGCAGGGAGTTTCTTAGAGAAGATGATTCGTGGCTGAATCTTGACTGAAGAATACAACAGTGTTGCCCTGAAAGAAATGGGTATGGTAGATGTGGTTATGCATGAGAGAATATTGCAGAACGAGGGAATATCTAAAGCAAGAGTGCATGCTGCATTCTAGGAATGCATACAGTTTAGCACAACTGGATCACAAGATGGAGAAAGTCAGGAAAGGGAAGGATAGGTCATGTGACATCCAACAAGCCAATGCAAATCACATGGCCAAAACCAAAGTCCAAGGGCATGGAAACCTCACTCCTCTTTAGCAGCAGGAACTGCAAAGACACACTGCAAAGCATATGGCCAAAGGGAGGGTGAAGTACAGGGGTCATTCATGCGATCTATCACAGCAGCATTCCATGGGCTAGTAAGTGCCTACAGCAAAAATCTGCACAACAAATCAGACAGACTGGATTTCTGAAATATATTTGGGTATAAACGGCAGCCTGGGTGATGTGGTTTCATACCTCTAGGGTAAGTACAGAGAAATATGAGCACAATACAGAAGGCTTGGGCCATTCCAGAAATGTGTCTCTAAATAGCTACAACTCAGGTACTATCAACCACGGAGGACAGTTAAGTGGTTAAGCTGAGCCTCATCTAACAAACTGAAATCTACCAAATGATGGTAGACAGCACACCATCCTCTAGATTGGATTTTTTTGTTGTTGTATTTAGAACTGAAACAGAGATTCTGCCTCAAAAACCCATGTCAGCAGTCATTCCATTGCCCAATTATCATTCAGTGTGTGATTATAACCATCGGATAATTAAACTGTGACTGGCAGTAATGCAACTGGGTTGTTAAAAAATATTCCTGAGCACCATGCTTATCCCAGTACTAGTTAACTGCTACGCTAATGTCTTGGCACATGTGACTAATAATGAAATGAGTTATAACTGTGTGTTTGGATCACATTACATTGCTTCAAGTGTATCATAATATTTTATAGCTTAATGGAGAATCTGGCTTATAGCAATACAGGAAAAATAAATCTCAGCCAATCATCATCCATTTAAAAAAAAAATCTACACTCAGCAGCCGACAAGGTTTTAACCATCAATAACAATTACTCTGAAACCTTCCTGACACAATAGGTAGATATTTAATATCAATAACATAAAATACACCCTCACTAATGGAGATATATTAAGATATTGATTAGTTATGCAAGAAAGTTTATGCTTATTCCATTCCCACTAGTAATTATGAGCAGGCTATTGACTACTCCCTGAACCACATCTTTTAGTCCATTTCCCTTTCTCTACCCAAGAGTACACTTGGCTGGCAGATAACCAGAACAAACAGACATTCCTAGAAAACGCAAACCATATGTGCAACCAGTGCAGCCAGCGTTTCCTGAATGCCTACTAGGTGCACGCTAACTGCGCCGGGGGTGCCAGGACTACGCAGCAGAAAGGCACAGCTCCTCTGCTCAAGCCCAGTGGGGAGACAGACAGGACCACAGAACACAGAAGGATGGAGGCACGCGCGGAGGCAGCTAAGCCCGCCGGTGGGGAACTGGACAGGCAACTAACGACTGTAACATAAGGCAGAGGAAGCAGAGGCAGGGCTGGGAGGAAGCAGGAGAGCTGGAGCACAGGCTCCAAGAGTGGTGCTTTTCCAACATTTTTCTTAGGTTAATACGTAGACGTGACGGTTGCTAGTACTCTAAGGGGAAAAATGTTAAAGGAAGTAATGGGAAAGCAAGATGTGTGGAGATGCGTACAAAGGCAACGGAAGACTGGGGGCTGCCTAAGGGATTCATTACCCCAACTTCAGGGCCCCAGCCCGGCTCCCCACCAGGGCCCTAGGGCCCGGCTACTCCTCCCAAGGTGGGGGTCCATTCTTCAAAGGAGGCACAAGCGTTCCGGGGCTTGGAAGGGGAAAATTCTTAAGACCAAGGGTGGGAGGAACAGGCAGCGCGAATACAGAAGAGGCTCCATGGAGGAATGGCATTTGGGAACTTGAAAATGATGCAAGAGACAAATGTGCTTCTTTGGTGTTCCAATCACTATAAATGATTTCAAAGTAAGTTTCTCCCTTTCACTCTCTCAGGAAACTTTCCTGCCCTGTAGTTTCCAGGCCTACACCTAGGAGGCGCAGTCTCTGTCCCCATGCTGGTTCTGAATCCTTTCTTCCTGCAGGTGTGGTGAGCAGTGGTCTCAGGATGGACCAGGGAGCCAAAGCCACCACCCCCTTACTGCCAGTATCCTATTCATCAGCCACTCTGGACTCAGTGAACTGCCATATCCCTTTGAGCAGCAGGAAACTGAATGGAGAAGGTGCCACTCCTGCTCTGCTAGGCCCTTCCAAGAATGAAGCTCATTTGCAATGCAAAGGAACGTGAAGAGAACATCTTTTAGCATTGAAGACATGTGCCAATTCCCCCAGGCACTGGGAAATGGCAGAGATTGATGTTTTGATGTTATTTTTTAAGGCAGTAAAAAAAAGGAAGATTCCCTGTTCTCACATTCCCTTGAATGGTACAAAGGTAGAGGGAGTGAGAGAAAGAAGACCCCTTTTAAATATGATCTGTTGTCTCGCCTGCAAGCTGCTTAGAATGCCAATGCCTGCAGGCTATAGGGGAATTCAGATGAGAGAATTTCCTTCATTCCAAATTAAAAAACAAGAGAACTAGACCTCAAGGCTAGCTCTGCCTTGAAATTTTTCCTCAAACATGTTGTTTCACAATTACAATACAATGATTAACAAAGAGTGATTTTCTTTCAACCAGGAGTTGAAATGAAACACAGACACCCTGCCGGTCACTCTTGGTGGCAAAGTTGCTGCAAAGCAAATAACAAGGTATTGGGGGCTTACTGTGGTTTTCTTATCAGAGTCAGTCAACAAGAAGTTTATATATAAGTGTGTTCAAAACCTTATTTTCCACCTTGATGCCCAGGGAGGGGTCCTTTGCCTTACTACAGGGGTTAGGGAAGCACTCTGCACACAGAAAGTGATGCCAATCAGTTAGTGCTAACCACAAGAGCTCAAAGCCCCATAGCTGCCTCTATCTAAAATTGTCATAAGTAGAGGCAAATGTTAATGCATCTCCATTCTGCTGGTTCCTGATGCTCTCACCTAAAGTTTCATGGAGACTTTCCAAGTCCTATCCATGACCTTGGGGGAGGTCCTTAGAGCTGGGCATGTCCAATCTTTCTATTCTCAGCTCCTATCACAGGACCTGCCTACTGGTAGGCAACTAATATGTGCTTATTAAATAGATGATGTAGAACATGACCCCTGGCAAGTTTGTCTCTTGCCCAAGATCACAGCTAATTAGTAACAGAATCAACCCAAGTCTCCCAGTTCCCAGCCTAGAAAGGGATTAAAGATTATTAATAATGGCTTCCATTTATTGAATACTTCTTATGTGCCACATCCCTCCCCCAGTACTATGGATACATTGTTAATTTAATATTTATTATAATGCTAGACAATAGTGCCCATTTTATAAATACCAAAACAAGGCCCCATTTGTCCAAAGTCACAGAGCAAGTAAATGTCAGAGCTAATGGGTAGACCAGACCTGCCTGGCCTCACATCCCATGCCTTCTCCACCCCAGGATCATCTCTCTAATAACAGAAACCAAAAACATTTGTTGGCATGAATCATGAATGGCATAAAACCCCAACATACTAAACAAATGGTTGATGCATTTCTTCAAAGGTGTACAAAATTGGTTTCCTTTTGGTAAAGATTTTTATGAAAAAAAAATCAGAATCAAAAATAGGAAGGGAGAGAAGAACAGGAGTTTAGAGAAGCTGTTATACCTGTTTAAATGGTATTAAGGCACAAACTGAAGTCCTGTAGGTACAAAAGCACAGAGGGGCAAACTCTGCCCGAGAGTTGTGAGGACCCAAAGGATTCTGGGAGCAGCTGTCTGCTATGAGCCCAGTCCTAGGAGATTAGTAATTTAAGGGGCTCATAAAAATAAGCAAACAAACTTTCAAAAGCCTGGACCTATGTCTTCCTCTAAAAACCAACAAAGAGCTCCTGCTAAGAGATTGTCACACACGTACAAAGAATCACGTTACTACCTCAGCAATCTTTTACCTACAGCTTGGAAATGTGATCTTTTCTGTTCAAATGTGGTTGAAATTTGTTGGGACTGGAAAATAGATTATTCTTTCCTTAAAAGAGCATGCCGACTGCTCTATGGCTCACACAAGCAGGTTTTATCTTGGCTGATTTAGACTCTCCCTGTGTCAGATTAAACCCAAACAATGAGTCTGGTCTGATTCCTCTATCTTATCTAGACAGCCAGGATTGTGCGGGCTTTGGGGGCTCGAGCCCCAGAATACCAAATGCTGGTCTTGAGGCTCAAACTCCACAAGCAAGAATAAGACCTACAATCAATTTAGAATCATACTAACATCGTAGACTGTTTGAACAAAAAAGAACCAGGGATGATTCAGTCCAATCTCATTTTGCAGAAGAGGAAACTGAGGCCCAGAAAGAAGCAACCTGTGAACTTATGAAGTTTTAAATAAAAGGAGTGACATTACACCAGAGTCGTGAGATCACAAGGCCAGTCCAGCAGAAGTGCTATGTTGCTGGTGGTTGTTGTTGCTTTAAACTGGAATTAGTTGCAAACATTTAAAAAATAGGAAATTCGGTATGGTGGGTCCTAATTGTGGAATTACCATATGTTCCAGCAATTCCACATCTGGGTATATACCCAAAAGAATTGAAAGAAGGCCCCTGGAACAGTTATTTGTGCACCCATTTTCATGGCAGCACTATTCACAATAGCCAAAAGGTGGAGCAAAACCCATGTGTCCACCGACAGATGAATGGATAAACAAAATGTGGTATTATACATACAGTGGAATATTATTCAGTCTTAAAATGAAAGGAAATTCTGACACAGGCTACAATATAGATGAATCTTGAAGACATTATGCTAAATGAAATAAGCCAGTCACAAAATGACCACTATTGTATGATTCTACTTACATGAGGTACACAGAATAGTCAAATTCATATAGACAGAAAGTGGAATAAAGTGGAGAGAGGAGAGAACGGGGAATCATTGTTCAATGGGTATGGGTTTCAGTTAGAGAAGACTGAAGCAGTTTTGGAGACGGATGGTGGTGATGGTTGCACAACAATGTGAATGTACTTAATGCCACTGAATTGTACACTTAAAGATAGTTGAAATGGTAAATTTTATGTTATCTACATTTCATCATGAAAAAAAATTAGAAGTTTCTACATAAATATCCAGACTTCCAGTGTGGTCTGAAAAATAGAAGGGCTGGTGACACTGGGCCCACAGTCCCACAAGGGTCTGCACAGCAGCCATCCCGGTTAGGCAGAGCAGATGCTCTCCCACGTTTCGTGGCCACCGGCTGCACCCTCTTCTCCTTTCTCCCTTCCCAGTCAGGTTCCTGAGGCCAGTGGTTCCCATGCTTGGCTACACACTAGAATCAACTGAAGAGCTTTCAAAAAATACCCCAAACTCAGGCTCTACCCCAGATCACTGAATCGGAGTCTCTGACAGGTGGGGCCCAAGCACTAGTAAGTTTGAAGAACTCCCCAGGTGATTCTAATGTGCATCCAGCCCTGAGGACCACCAGCCCAGGGCTTCACATTGGTATCACCTGGGGAGCTTTAAAACAGATGTCACCTCCTGTAGGTGCTGACTTAATTGGCATAGGCAGTGACTGAAGATCAGGATTTGTTAAAGTTCACCGAGTGATTGAATATTCAGCAAAGATTGAGATCCACTGCTGCAGGCACTTGAGTTAATATCCCCTGCTATAGACACACAGCACTCGTTTTACCTTCACCCCACCACTCTGACAAATCAAATACATAAATACATATGTTATATATTACATATATGTACATATACATACAAACATATTAATACATACACATATTAGTCCTCTGAGGTCGGTAACTTAAGGAGCTCATAAAAACAAGTAAACAGAAGCAGTATACACATGTACACACACACACACACACACGCACATGCATGCACACGGAGTCCATCAGCCACCTGACCATGGTTGACTCCAAATTCACTCCATAGACCAAAGATAAATCATCACTCAGGCTTTAAGGACAGTTTTCACACTGGAGTTCTACTGATGAATGATTTGAGTAATTGTAGCCTCCTTGGAATTGGAGACAAAACCTATTTCTTGAACACTTATTTCACCTGTGTACTTTTCTTAGTTATCTCACGTGAGCCTCCCGGCACCACAGTGCGGGAGACACTGCCATCCTCGTCCTAGATGAGGTAAGTGTAAAAGCCCACACAGTGATTACTTTGAAGGGAACACCGTTCCTTTGAATTTATAAGTTCTGGAATTTTTCTTAAAATCAACCATAATCTTTTACAATCACACCTTGTATGTTCCCAAAATGTTCTGTTAAATAGGATTTTTGAAAAGTGATTCTCATTTTAAAGGCACTAAGGGAATTTGGTATTTTTAGGAAACACTTCAGAGAAACCTTTTATAAAACAAATAACCCTTTAGTACTGTGAACATTAAACTCTTAATGTAGCTGTTTTGTGACTTATATGTGTTTCAGAGCTAATTTTTTTTGAACAGTATACTGAATCTGTGTTCAATGTATATTCCAAAGTGTGTAAGAAGATTTAAGAAAATAAGCGTTATGGGTAGAAGTAATCAGTTTTCAAAGTCTTCCCTCTAACATAATAAAAAAATGCTTCTTCCATCTCCCAATCTTCCAGTCGCAAAATTTAAGTCATTTCTTTCTAGAAGAATGTCCGAATCTAATAGAATTTAAGACCACATCTCTTCATCCTACCTAAATGGTCTTTCTATAATCAATATTCTGTCATTGTGGCAGATGGGCCGATTGTGTGCTGAGAGTCTGGGGTAATTGGGGGTGGCTAAAATAACAGCGTGGACCCTCCCTAACTCAACTGATTGCTCTGTACTTCACTGTTAGTTAACACAAGAAAAACCTAACCGAGCTAAAAATGGTCTAGTTCGTTGCACCATAAACAGAGAAACAGAGGCACAAAACTTTAGAACGGAATGTTCCTTTAAAAGGAGAACTGAAAAGTAGTTTATTCGACAAGTTACCAACCAGCTGCAGCAGTTACAGCCTCAGGCTCTAACAGAGATAAACTCTCAGAAGCTACGGTAAAAGGAGATGGAATGTACAATAAATCCCTGCCACTGGGCTAAAACTTGGAAAAGTTGCATGGTACATTACAGCCCATTTTCATTCTAAGTGTTGACTTCTAAGTGTTCAGAACTCCAAATTTCACAGGTAGGGGTTATGTTCCCTAGGCATCCCAGAAATGCTTATTTAGTCCTTAACCATCCTTGGAGAGTAGCCTAGATGCTAGCTTCGCTAAGGTCTGGGTCCTAGGACAAGAGAAGTGCCATGATACTGTGGCAGAGGAAGGAAGTGAAGAAGGTAGATAAAGAAGATAGTGGTGGAGAGAGAAATCTGTTGGCCTTAAATAAAATTCCGAAATAATAAAAATTTGTATTTGTCATTTCTCTGCCTCACTTTCTGAACTGCTTTCCCAACCTCACCAAGTTAACACTCGGGCCTGCACTCCTCCACCCCATGCTAAAAACTCACCTCCACTTTGTGGAGTCTGCTCTGTCGTAAAAAATGAAGCCCAGCTGAGGCAAAAACAAGTGAACAGATATTTCAGCTCCTGCTTGCCTCAAGGGAGAGAGTTTGGAGTTTGAGTCCAGGGAATATTGCAAAAAAAAAAAAAAAAAAAAAAAAATCAACACTCTTCAAAGCAACATAACAGTATTTAGAGCCTCTACAACATATTACTTACATGTCCAGAACATAATCCAAAATTACTAGTCATATCATAACATGGGAAAATGTGACCTATACTCAAAAGAAAAACCAGTCAACAGTGACTGACCCAAAGATGACCCAGATGTTAGAATCAGCAGATAATGATTTTTTTTTTTTTTTTTTTTGAGAAAGGGTACTTGCTCTGTCATCCAGGCTAGAGTGCAGTGTGACATGATCACAGAGTACAGCAGCCTCAAACTCCTGGGCTCAAGTGATCCTCCTGCCTCAGCCTCCCGGGTAGCTATGCCGCCATGCCTGGATAATTTTCTTTAATTTATAGAGATGGGGTTTCACTATGTTTCCCAGGCTGGTCTCAAACTCCTGGGATCAAGCCATTCTCCCACCTCAGCCTCCCAAAGTGCTGGGATTACAGGCGTGAGCCACTGCACCTGGCCTACAATTAGCAGATAAGGATTTTAAAGCAGTTTTTATAACTATGCTCAAGGATGAAAAGAAGAAATGGCTCACAATGAAGAAACAGATGATTTCAGTAAAAAAAATAAAAACTGTTTTTAAAAATTGAAATTCTAGTACTGAAAAATAGAACATCTGAAATTAAAAATTGACTAGATAGGTTTGACAGAAGACTGGAGCTAACAGGATAAAAAGGCTGTGAACTTAAAGAAAAATCAGTAGAAACAATCCAATCTGAAAAACTGGGGAAATAAATGATTTCTAAAAAAGGGACAACATCAAAAGATCTAACATACATGTAACTGGCAATCAAAACGAAAGTAAAGAGAAAATGGAGGAGAAAAAAATATTTTAAATTATCATGACCAAAAATTTTTCAAATTTGGGGAAAGACATAATATGCAGATTTAAGAAACTCAGTAAACCCAAGAAGGATAAAGACAAAGAAAAACACAGCTAGGCATATTGTAGTCAAAGTACAGAACCCAAAGATAAAGGAAAAAAACTTGAGTACAGCCAGAGAAAAACACGTCACACACAGGGAACCAATAATATGAACCACCATTGATGTCTGAGGGTTGAGAAGTTTTCAGCCAATGTTATTTAAAAGTTTTAAGTAGAAAATGCTTGTGACTCATTAGAATTTATAATTGTCCTGCTTAATAAGATTGATAAAATTGTATTAATTTTACCTCCCACTGATTGATAAAATTACAACCAGTAGGAGAGAAAGTGAAATACAAAGTTTTCTGGAGAATATAGAAGAAATCACTGTTTTTATTTGAGAAATCCACCACGTGGGGAGGTCAGACTGGCCTGGCAGCTTCCCTGGGTCCCATTCCCTAATATGTTACAGTTTTCCATTTCTCCCTCTACTTCTAAAACTGTAAGTTCTCCAGAATAGACTAGTCAAAGGATTTGTTGTTATGGTTTATTTCTCCTCTTAGAAGAGTTTAGGAAGAAACTAGGACCAAGCTAGGGGACTAGCAGCAACTGTTTGAATGATTAGATCAGTAACTTATATGTGTGTGTGTATATATATATATATATATATATATATATATAGGTTATTTTTAAGTTAAGGGCTTATTAACCAGAGACCGACTATGTTAGAGAAAATTTGTCTCCTTTTTATCCAGATGATCATAGGTTTTGGTCTTTTTTCTTTTGTTTTTCTTTTCATTTTCTTTTAGATTTTAATGACCCAAATCTGGAAGTTAGACTTCATTATGTAATTCTAAAAGTACAAACTACCTTTAAAAAGAACAGTAAAAAATTCATACTCAAGAGAAAACAAAAAGTAGGCAAATCTTAAAGTTGATCTTAAAGTTTACAGTTCCAAAATGGCAAACAAAAACTTAAAAATTTTAAACCAAGTTTATAGCCCAAGCTATAGATAAAAATAGAAATCATCGTCATGCATGAAAGAACTCATACACACCCTCTACAGAGCTGTGTTCTCAGGAAGGGGGAGATCTGATTTCTCAAAATCTGTTTTTCAAGCAAAATGAATAAAATATCTCAAATATTTTATAAGTGCCAAACACAGCAGATGGCATTTGCATGGTGATTATATAATCGCATTGAAAACCAACCATAAAGTTCTAAGAATATATACAAAGCAAAAATACCTCCACTTCACCCTCTCACTAATCAGAATGACTCTCCCACAGAAAGGGTCCACCACCTTCACAGGCTAGAAGGAGAAACGCATTCAGAGCAGAGGTACATTTCTCCGGCTCAAGAGCAAAACTGAAAATCAAAGGAGTTCAGTCAGTGCCAGTGTATTCTCATCATCACGAACACCCCAGACCCAGTGATTTGAACCCAACATAGCCAATGAATTCAAGAAGGATCCACTGTGTAAACACTTGTGTACTGTTTTCATGAAACACCCAAATTTTTCAATTCAGTTTTTGACTTCCAAGACTTATTTGCATATCCACAACGCGTTGCATACCAATTTCTGACTTTAAAAATTACTAGATTCTCCTTTTTCTTTTGACCTAAATTTTGACCTAAACCTCCTTTTTCATTTTTCCCCAAAATGAAATTGCTGTTGCAGAATTGTCTAGGGAAAAGGCAGAAGTCAATAACTCTGAGGAAAAAAGTCACCATTAGACCATTACAAGTACGGGTTACCCGAAAACTGTGCTGAAAGACATGTACACTCTGGTTCCTCTTCAGATCACATAAATTTTTCGCCTTTTGTTAATACCAAAGATTTCTGTGGAGAGGAACAATTGAGCCTTTAACCAACTTCTTGAGACTTTTTGTCTGCAGGGCTTGTCATAATGTTAAAAAACAAACTTTGTAAGATGTTTTTTCTTGTTTTGTTTTGTTTTGTTTTTATTATTATTATTCCAAGGTATTGTGAGGGTACAAACATTCTAGTTACACTTTATGTCTTTGCCTTCCCCAAATGCAGGTTAAAGGCGTGCCCTTCCCTCCCTTTAGT
>CAUYSK010088402.1:0-21109 GCA_963575035.1 Avahi laniger | reverse complement strand
TGAGCAAGAGCGAGACCCCATCTCTACCAAAAATAGAAAGAAATTAATTGGACAGCTAAAAACATATATAGAAAAAATTAGCCGGGCATGGTGGCACATGCCTGTAGTCCCAGCTACTTGGGAGGCTGAGACAGTAGGATTGCCTGAGCCCAGGAATTTGAGGTTGCTGTGAGCTAGGCTGACGCCACGCACTCGCTCCAGGCAAGAGAGTGAGACTGTTTCTAAAAAAAAAAAAAAAAAAAAAAAAAAAGCACTGAATTTCAATAAAGGAGAAATTGTTTGAGGAGGGTAATGAGGAAGGGATTTGAGCTTCCGTTTTTTAATAAAATGCCAAGATCTGTGAACTAAATAAAATGAGTGCCTTTTGAATGTTTGTAGTTTTCACACTTACTCTTGATGTTGCAAATCCCGTGAGTTCAGCCTATGTACCCAGCGCCAGAATAGCATCTGTTAGTGAAGATGGAACAGATTAATTTGTAGATTCCTGATAGCTGCTTCAAGTTCCAAGGGCTGAGAGTATATGCTTAGTGGGGAGAAATGCTTATTTTGACAGGGAGGGAGGGGAAAGGACAGCCGATGGAGGCCAATATGAACAGAAAAACATAATGGAGCCTTGTGCTGCTGCTTAAATTAAAGTCTGCCTGCCTCCTACGACATGGTAGTGCTTGGCAATGAAGTACTGCCTATGGAAAATAACTAGCTCCCTCATTAAAAGTAATAGTTAGTAAAGTAAAATTTCAAAGCCTAATTAATGAGCTTGTGAAAAGTGCCAGGAAAACAGCAGCCTAAATGTCAGTTTTGAGAGTTACACAAGTTTATATATGGCAAGGGATATCTGTTGGCAAGGTTTGAAGGCTTATCAAAAACCTCAAACTATCTTTTCTTTATAATAGTATTTTTCTATTTTCTTTATCACCTATTGTTGATAATGTCCCTCTTGAATTTATACACTAGTATCTTTTAATTAAAACAAAAAAAAATAATAAGTTATATAAAAACTATCAAAATTTTCTTTTTTGAGAGCCAATCACTGCATGCCTTAGAATAGAATGATTTAATTTCCCATATAAAACTTGGGACACATGGTCACTGAGTGGGATAGAATATTTGAAATTAAGTTTGCTCTAGAAAACCCTGGATGGCTGGCTACTCTAATGAAAAGTTAAATATAACATTATAAATGCCTTTATTCTTAGAGAGTAGAGTAAACCAGGTTAGCTACTATGTTTGTGTGCCTAATATACAAGCATCTTTTTCTCCTTTTTTGTTGTCAAATACAATCTAATCCCCAATCTCCTGCCAAAAGAAATGACTGAGGATTGATCATGGGAGCACACCGTACCATTTTGGCCTGTATGATTGGTTTGCTGGTAGGTAAGTGACTAAGCAAGGCCCAACAGAGTCCTTTCCTTGGATTGCAATATAGACATTGGAGAGAAAGGGTTGGCTTTCTCTTCTTCGGAGGCTAAGCGGGTGTCCTACATACAGGATGGGGTAGTCACCAGCTATTAATATCTTACCTGCTAGCAGAAGAAAGCTAGAAAGCAATAGGAGGGTTCGAGGCAAACATACAAAGAAAGGAAGAGCTGAGCAACAAAGAGAAAGTGATCTGAAGATACATTTGTGTCCTGGGTCTGGTTGTACCTGGTGCTATTTCCTTTTCTTCTCTACCAGTTGGTGGATCACAGAGTCCAGCATTTTTCTCAGGCGAGTTTGAATGTATGTTTTTCAAGTTTATGTTTCTCATAACTTAAAAAGATCTGACAATCTGTCTATAGGCAAGATAGTTTCTTATAAAGAGTATAAGGTCTAAACTATAATGAGAAAGTTATTGAAACTGTATATAATCAATTCCACAGCAACCGTATACCAGAGAATGATATAATTTTCTCTTTCCTAGTTAAAATAAAGAGAATATTGAGCAGGAAGAAAGGGATGATTAATGATATCTATCTTCAGAATAGAAGCACCATAGAATATCGTTAGATGTACAAACCGCCAGAGAGAGTCTACAGAATTCATATAAAATGAGGAGTTTGAAACTGCAAGTCAGATAATAACTGGCATAATAATCTTGTTGGAGTTTTGGAATTTGGGGCTTTTGTAATTTTCCAATGTTTACTATTTCAGTACCTCACAGATATTTCTCCACACTGATTTAAAAAAAATCCTTTAACATTTTCCTGTCAATATCATATATATGAAAACCAAAGATACACACGTAAAATGAAAACAATATCTAGGGCTGAGTAACTAAAACTTAGAGAAGAGAAAACTTTTTAAATAATGATTTTAAGTTTGTGCTGTCTTAAAATTTGGTATATATACATGTTGATAGCACATGCACTTCCTCAGCAGCATAGACCATAACTGAGCCTAGTTAGCAAGACAAATTAGTCAAAAAAAGGAAGCTGCCAGATGGTGCACATTGTTAATAACGCCCATCTGTGAATTACGAAGCTGATTTGCGGGTGTATTTGGTGCTTCTTTTCTTGGACAGCAAAGTAGCTAGTAGCATCTTTGTAGAGGCGCCTGGATGTCTTAGTGGCTTCACAGGTAACTTTAATTTCTTCTCAGCCTGGGATTTTGAGAAAAAGTTGCTTCTTCTAGCCCAAAAGAATCTTGTGCTACACCAAAGGAGCAAAATGTGTCATCAATTCTCGGGATTTATAGTGAATTGCTCTCCTCTTTCAAAAACCAGGAAAATAAGAAAGCCTTTAGATTGTTAAACTGCAACCCTGGATGAGGATATAGATATGCAAAGTCGCTGAAAGGAGGCAATCGTCTAGAGAAAGGAGTTTAGGTCTAGCCAGGAAGCAAAGACAAAGGAAAGGCACAGGGTTCTAAGTCTCAGCACAGCCCAACTTTGGCAGTGTGCAAAAAAGAGGGAACCTCCAATTCAGAAATTCTAGGCCCACTGGTAAGGGTATGCTTAAGCTGGAGGTGGCATATGGAGGCTGTCGGCCACAGATTTTGAATCTCCAGGTATGTAGATGTTTCAGGCTATCTTATTCTGTTGTCTTTAGACAGCTTACTTGTTCTGATGCCTCTTATTCTGATTCCATACTCAATAAGCACACTTCTGAGTCCAAAGCTGGTCAGTCTATACTGTAGAATTTTCTAATTATTTGAACCTTAAGTATTTCCATGCATGTGATAGTAATTTCAAAATTAATCAAGAAAGTGGTCATGGATTATTATTGTCCTTTCATGCTTTAAGTTAAACCTTCTGAACGTGCTAATATTTGACTCTTATTTGATCTACAAAGCAATACTTTCATAGTTTGGCTACATTAAGAAAATGAATTAATAACACAGACTTCAAGGCCTTTTGTTTACACATCACTTAATTTCTTCTGTATTAAACTGGTATTCCAATATCTACCTCAGAATCATTTGCCTTTTAGTTAGAGTAAGACAATAAACCTTCTATGGAATCAGGGAAAGTCAGAGATAGAAGAGACCACATGGTGAATAGTCCAAATCACTAATTTTACAAAGGAGTAAACTGAAGTCCAGACTGGTTAAGCAGCCCACTGCAAGGTGTGGAGTTTGCTAGTGTCAGAATTAGGCCTGGCTTTCAGAAGAGTCACCTGTCTTCCTACCATATTATGTTAAGCACACTATATGCACAGAAACACAGCTAAGGGGAGGAAACAACAACAAAAAAAGACTGAACTAAAATAAAGGAAACCAAGTCCTGTTCCAGCTCTACCTTCAAGTTTTAACTGGTTATGCTTTTATTATTATAAGCACTATAAAAGGCACTGTACTATTAAAAATATATTTCTCTAGTTATAACCTTAAATATATCTTTATTATAGAAAATTCACAAAATACACAAATGTATACAAAACAATAAATATTATCTATAATTATGCCCACACAGAAAAATCAATATTGATGTTTGACAGATTTCTTTCCAGAATTTTTTCTAGACCTACATTTGTGTGTTTTGTTGTCTCCCCAATACATTAACAGTGCTCATGGAAGAGGAGGTAGAATCCATGGGAATTAAGAACACAAAGAGAAGAAAACCATGCTCTGCTTGTGTTAACCATGTGACCTTGGATAAGTGATTAGCGTCTTTCCCACTCATGAGGTCAAAATAGCTCCTATTTCTTAAAAAAGTTGTGAAAATTAAATGACATTAATATTTGGAAATGCTTAGAATAGTGCCTGGAGTATAATAAGTGCTACATAAATGTTTATAAAATAAACAAATAGATGCTCAAAAAATATTTATTGGAATAATGAATATTATGTGTAAATTATAGTACTGAATATACACTTTATACTCTGCTTTTTTCATCGAATGTTACGCTGTTAGCATTTTCCTATGTTAATAAAAGAAATCCTAGTATTAATTCATCAATTGTTCACTTTCTACTGAATCATTTCTGTCATTTGACATGCTGCTGTTTCCTTCCAGATATTTGCATAGCTCATGTCCTCGCCATGTGTTTGGTCACACTGCCTCTCAATGAGCCCTACTCTGGCCACTCTGCAGCCAAACCCCACTACTCTGCACTACTCTTTGATTTTTCTCCATGGTATTTATCACTTGCTAACATACTGTTTTATATAATTACTTATTTATATTTATATTTACATTTGTCCTTCCTGCTGGACTGTAATCCTCATAACACCAGGAAAATTGTGCTCATTGATGTACCCCAACCTCCTAGAAGAGTACCTGTTATAGAGCAGAAGCTTAGTAAATATTTGCTAACTTAAAACGTTTCCTGTTTTTTTTCCCCTAGTAGTATAAATAATTTTGTGGTGAATATTTCTGTAAGTGAAGTTCTCTTACAACATCTGTTTATTTCTTTTATACTTCTTGAAGTGAAATTGCTACGACAAATGATGTGAACATCTTTAAAGTTCCTACTATTTGTTACCAGAAAGTTTTCCAGAGAGTTTCATAGTTCTCTCCCAGGGAAGATAAATTTACCAATTGTATAGTGGGGAGGGGAGGAGATATAGCAAGCAGCCTTCCTCTGTGCTTCTGCTGCTCTGTCCAGCATTGAGCCAACCCCCTTCCCAAAAAATGAAGACTTGCCAATTTGATTGATCCCTGTCCTGGATGTTGTTTGGGTAAAACATATTAATGAATAAAGTGACAGTGTATTAAAAGACATTGCATCCATGTACATTTTTTCTCAAGTAGTTTTCCATATTTGAACACCTCCAATAATTGCAAATGCACACCTCCTGAAGCAGCTAATTATCTCCTCAGTTCTTTTGATTCAGTCTATTTTCTCTGTGTGTAGGTTCTAGGTCCATATTTTGAAAACTTAATTAAAAATATGAACCTTAAATCCACAGAGCTCATTAAATATGATTTGAATATTCTTCTTATACGACATAGATTTGAAATACTCCACTATCTCAAATTTTGTTATCTGAACATAGCTTCATTTCTTTCTATTTCCTTAACTATTTGCTATTCAGAATGTAATGAAATATCCTAGCAAATGTATGAGCAGAAAATGGCTATCACTTTCCTCATTCTAGGTAGCATTCTTGTGTTAATGCCCATTAGCTTTATTGGCTGCCACAATAGGCCGTTTGTAGATTAAGTTTCCTGCTGAATACATGTGCCATTTGGCTACATATTTGTCTCTTCGCTATACTGAGTCTTTCTTTTTTGGAGTTCGGTTCAAGGTCTTATATAGTGTTAATGCTCATAGAAAAGAGTTCATATCCCATAACAACTATTTGTTCCTCTCTAGATAGTTTTCCCAATTCTACTGTAATTTCATGTTTATAAGAAGCATTGCTCAAAAAGAAAATGAGATATGGTATATTTTGTGTGAGGTACATGCCATACACAATCAGCAAGGGATTTTTCAGCATTTTCTGTAGCAAAATTCTAAGCCAATTTTAAAGGATGCTGACTGTGAAAAACTGACACAGGAAATAAGTCAGCGAAAGAATTTAAAACACAAAGGACAATGCAGTATTGAGCACAAAAGCAGCAATATAAGGTGGTTTATAAATTTGGAGAAATTAGGCTGTCATCTTTAAGCTCTCATCAGTTAGATTTTAATTTTCCATCTGTTTTGCAGACAGAAGTTTTATGTCTAATTCACATGTAAACATTGTAAGCAATCAGAATATATATCTGCATTTCTTTGGTGGGATACTGCTAGGAGAATTACTTTAATTACATTTAATCCTATTTTGGATTGATAGAGGCATTCTAATACAATAGGAGAGTGGACGTGGATAAAGTTCAGGTCAGAGGTTTATTATGTTCTTACGTATTTCTTATTTTCTGTCCTTTTTATTGGATATGGCTCTTTTTTAGATAAGATACTAAAGTAGCAAACCCAGAAAAACAGGGGAAGCTATTGGTCACCTACTTTTGAAAAAGTGTGCCCTTCTTCAAAGGCTAGAATTGGTGGAAAATTTGTGAAATGACAAAGATTATTTTTGACATTTTACAATCATGATTTCTGTGTACCTTTTTCTTCTTTCAATGTCACCATCCCTTATCTCTTTCTCCCATCTAAACTCCCACCCTTGTGTTACATTCCATCAGGAACCAGCTAGCGAAAGTAAACCAGTTAGTAAAGTAAAAACTTAGCATGAACCATGAATTGTAATTATAGAGACCCTATGCATTTATCTTAGGGGACATTAGGAAGCTTTGGATAATTTCTGAAATTCTAAGTATCTAGATATTCTCATGTTGTACCTTAAAAGGAACATTATTGAAAGTGGTTTGTGGTTGCCGAGTTTCTCAGGAACCATGCTCAGATATTGCCAAATGTAGTCTTATACTCTAAAGATTATGTTCTATTCAGCATCACATGGTCATTAAAAATAATGCCTGTTTTCAAATTCTGTCTTTTCCACTCCCTGGATGTATGAACTAACCTCTTTGAGTTTCCATTTTCTCATCTGTATAATGAGGATATGACTGCTGCTATGGTTTGAATGCCCCCCGCCCCCAAGCTCAGGTGTTGGAAACTTAATCCTCAAGGCCGTAGTGTTGAGAAGTGAACCTTTAGGAAGCGATGAGGTCCTGAGGGCTCTGCTCCCATGAATAATTAATGCCATTATTATGGGAGTGAGTTAGTTATTCCCAGAGTGGGCTCCGGATAAAAAGGGTAAATTTGGTCCCCTTCCTCTCTCTGTCTCACATGCTCACTTGCCCTTCCACCTCATGCCACGGGAGGATGCAGTACAAAGGCCCTTGCCATGCTCTTGGACTTCCCAGTCTCCAGAATCATAAGCCAAATAAATTTGTGTTCATTATAAATTATGCAGTCTCAGGTATTCTCTTATAGCAGCACAAAATGGACTAAGACAATTGCCAACTCAGAGGTTTGATATGAGAATGAAATCACATACTTGTTTGTACATGATGGCAATCCAGAAGTGCAGTGATGATTACTTTAGATATCTACTGCTATGTAACAAGTTACATCAAAACTTAATAGCTTAAAACAACAATATATTTTTAGTAGTTCATACTTCCTAAGGATCTGGAGTTTGGGAGCAGCTTAGATAGATGGCTCTGGCTCAGAGTTTCTCATGATGCTACAGACAAAATGTTGGCCAGGGTTTCAGTCATCTAAAGGCTTGACTAGGGCTAGAGAATCCATTTCCAAGATGGCTCATTCACAGGGCTGTTGGCAGGAGGCCTTAGTTCCTTGCGCCCTGGACCTCTCTCGAAGACTGTTTTAATGTCCTCATGACATCTGGCTTCCCTCAAAGGAAATAATCCAAGAGAGAAAGGCTGAAGCTGCAGTATTTTTTATGACCTAGCCTTAGAAATTACACATAATCATTTCCACAATATCTACAATTTCCTGTTGGGTACATAGGTCATCCCTATGGGATGAGGAGAGGTCTACACAAGGGTGTGACTACCAGGAGGAAAGGACCATTAGGAACCACCTTGGAGACTAGCTATCATGGTGATGATGATAATGATGATGATGAGAAGGAGGAGAAGAATAGCACAGACCCTAGGAGATCAACAGCTTGCCTAGAATCCGGAGTCAGGGTGTGATATTACCTTTGCTTCAGTGTACAAAAGAAAGGAGTTGATACTCAGTGTGAAACTTTGATAATTCTAAATAACATTAAAAAAGTTCCTGAATAAACTGTTATCTGGAAAAGCAACATAACTTACCAGTTTCCATGTCCTGAAAACATAGTATATTATAAACTCATTCAACAACTATTTGTTAAGTGCTATGAATTATTCTGTTTGCTTGGGATACATCAGTGAACAAAACATACAAAGATCCCTGACCTAGTGAAACTTGCCTTGCATTATAACAAAGAGAGGAGCAATAAAAAAATAATAGATTTTGTGGTATGCTAATGATAAGTGAAAAAAGAGAAGGTGCAAAGTATAAAGAGGATCCAGAAATGTTGGATTTAGGTAGAGAGGTTGGTTAAAGGACTAAATATTTATCTGACGGATGAATGAATAAGTTATAGGCCTGCTTCTGGAGTCTCTGGGAGAACTTCAAAAGTTCTATGTTCACTGAGGAAAAATAGCTTAAAACACTAATTGAAAGTAGTAACTCATAGAACCTAGAAACACATAAACTCTAAGAGGTACTCAGAACACCAGTGGGAGTCGCTGTTAGACTGGACAGATTAGGAATAGTACAGAAAGACCACGGTGCTGGACATTTTAAGTGTGTAATGATGAGAATTATCCAGGGCAGCAGCATTACTGTGAATGATGTCCAGCCAAGAGAAAGGATGGTAGACTTGCAAGAGTCTACCTACCAGAAGGCCTGAAACTTCCAGCCCGCAGAGTAACCCTTCAAGACAGTATTACCATCTCTGTTCCACAGAAGAGGAAACCAGTATTCAGAAGCCAAGTGACTTACTAAGCATCTGACTCATTTCAAAGATATTGTTCTTTCCGTATGTCTTATCTCTTCTTTCAAGATCTTCTTGGACATGTGATGGGAGAATAATAGCCTTGGTAAAATATCTGAATGATTTTACAGGTGGGACTCAAGAAAGGACCACAAACTTAAAATTTATAAGAGCAGTAGAGCATGTAGTGTTTGTGCAGAAGTTCTCTTAAAATCTTCAAAGAAAATGTTTTAAGCTTCGAGGAGGCACAATGCTAAATATGACTCAGAACTATTGTTCTTTCCTGAGGGGTCTGTATATATAATGAAAATGTCAAATAACAGAACACAGAGATTGTGCTGTAGACATGGAACTTCAAGATTTTCCTTCATGGATTAATGGGAAGGTGAGAACCACACTCCTCAAAACAGCCTGAACTCAACATGGCAGCAGCAGCTATGAATTTGGATCAAATGGTGCTCATTTAATCATCTCACTTAACAAGTAAGCAGAATACAACTAATCCTGGACTCTCCATAGAAAAATTTCATATGTGATCATACTCATGATTTTTACTCAGTAAAAATAGACTGGATAATTTATAAATCTTATTTTTGATATACAAATGGCTTGACTGCTAAAATAACATGCCAGAGAGAGACAGAGAGAAATGGAATATACATTTCCAAAAAATTTCTAAAGGCTGGTGGTCCTTACACCAATTTTTCCACTTGCCAGAGGTTTAGACCTCTTTTTGTAATGTTAATAGACAAGAAAGAGCAAGAAATAGACAACAGCTAAAAAAATCATGCTCCTAGGAACAAAGCAAATGGCTTAGCATATCCATCACAACACAAAAAGACAGCTCTCATCCCATGGAATTGTTTGGAGACTTCCTACATGTTCCAGTGAATAAGTGCCTGCCCTAGTTTTGAACATGAACACCCATGTCCTTGCTACCTGATATTAAATAAGTGTAGATGGCACATGAAATGTATGCCAATAGCTTAAAAGTGAAAGAAACCAATATCAATTTGCCAAATAAATACAATTTCAAACTCATCTTACTCTTTGTCAAAAAATCATGTATTCCTATACATAAATCATAAGCCCACTAAACACAGTCTCATAATTTGACACCAATCTTTTCTCTGGAGAGAGTCATTACTCAGGTTCTCATTTTTGAAAGAGAATGGTGACATTTTTGCTTAAAAAAAGAACTCATTTTAATTTTAATTTCTACCCACCGTGCATTTTAAATTAGGCAATGTGAGCTGTGGAATGCTTGCCTCTGCCCCATCAGGCCCAGAAAAGCCAGTCCAGAGAAAGGAAACGGGGGAAGGGAGACACAGGCCAAGCCCCTGAGAGCCCAGAGTGCGTGAGGTGGGCAGCAAGGCCTCGATGATCAACGCGACTTCTTGACAGATGTCGCATCACTGTTGCCATCTCCCTTTTGCCAATTTTTAGCTCTTATCATATTCAAGAATTTAATTCTAAACTTTGAGGGGAAAAAAAACAGAGACAATGTTTATTCCCCATACTCTTAGCTCTGGTTTGACAAGCTGATTTCTGAATATGTAAATACTTTTCACATGGAGATGCAAAAGACTGTCTTCTTGGTTTTGTTAAAGTTAGGAATTAAGCCAGAATGTTCCCAGGGTAGGCTGGCAGAGAAGCCAAGGAGGTATATTTCCACTTATGTAGCAGTTTAATTTAGCTAGAAATCCAGACAAAATAACTAGGTGTACTTTGTGATTGCTGCTCTAGAAATACGAATTTACCTAGTTGTAGGAGAGGGGAGGGAGTGAATAAGGAATGTGTTGACAATACTTGTGTCTCAAGGTAAATCACTGGTGAGGCAGCCTGCCAGCATAATACATGGCTCCCTGAGCAATGCACTGGAATTTGCTTAGCAGTGTTGACCCATGGTGAGACACTTAGGCACCATTAAGCCTCAAAGGTATTCTAATCTGGCAGCACTAGAAATTTGTGACATTAGATACTAATAGTTGAGAGCACATCACATTTAGGAAAGAAAAAAATATTTTCTTATAGTACAGGGTTAAATATATGATTAATACTTTGCAAATTACTTGAAATAAGGCATATTTGTATACTACATTTGGAAAAGTGCATTGATAAGCCATTTTCTACAGAGAACTTCCAAATAAGGCTAGAATTTCTTGTATATCTCTTTGCCCTCTAGGCTACATTTCGAACAAAACAAAAAGCCCAAAAAGTGACTGAGTAGCAAAGAAATATATAATCAGAATATTGGAGAACCAGGATCAATGCATTCCACCGCTGCCTCCATGATCTCTTTCCCAAGTTCCAAATCTTTACTAAGGTTTTCTGGCACCCAAACAAGTAAAATCTGTTAATAATTTTGAGAGACAATCTAAATTTGTTTCTTTGATTGAATGCTAGTCTTGTATTTGCAAATGTGCTGAGGACTATTTCTGTTGGAGGTGAGTAAGAAAAGCAGACACAACTGAGTCAGGAGATTAAGCCAGGTCATCCTTTCTTACCACTGTTCCTGAATGCTCAGTAAACATCATTTCATTCATTCACTCATTTATTCATCCATTTATTCACTCAATAAGTGTTTATATTGTTGATTTTTTTTGAGACAGAGTCTCGCTCTGTCACCCAGAGTAGAGTGCAGTGGCATCATCACAGCTCATTGCAATCTCAAACTCCTGGGCTCAAGTGATCCTCTTACCTCAGCTCCCGAGTACTTGGGACTATAGGCATGCACCACCACATTCGGGTAATTTTTTCTATTTTTTGTAGAGATGGGTCTCACTCTTCCACAGACTGGTTTTGAATGTCTAAGCACCTTCCACATCAGCCTCCCAGAGTGCTAGGATTACAGGTGTGAGGCACTTTGCCAGGCCTAACAGGTGTTTATTGAACATATACTGTGTTGATGACATTATTTAAGGGTACCAGAGATACAAATATAAGATAAAGTCCCTGCCTTTAAGGAGTTTGCTATCCTGTAGAGCTTCCCTCAAGCTATTGAGATTCCACAAATCATAGAGATTAAGCCTAAGAAAAATTAAGCTACTGAAAGAGTTTATGGACAGAGTCATAGATATTGATAGAAAGAAATAATTCACTGGGCTCACTGAAAGTTATAATATATGAATGTGTAAGATTTTCAATTCCTCGTAAAATACCAATTGTGTCAGAGGCCATTGTGTGAAAAAATTGTTTTGTAATAAAAACTTACATATACATATATAAACATGTATCAGCTATATATATATATATAAATATATATAAACATATATTTGCTGCCTTTTTATATTTGAGCTGGTGAAGGAGTATTTTGCTTCTCTACTAAGGGGAGCTGCAAGAACACCTAAAGGTGTCATTCAAACAGCACCCTTAGATAAGTCTCACACTTTCATATCTAAGACAGAGCAGAAACAGCACTAAATTGGGAGTCTTAGTATTCATATGCTAGTCTTAATCTGTCACTAACTCACTATGTGACCATTATCAGAATCTTAACCACTTTGAAGGCATCAGCTTTCTTAATTGCAAACCAAGAGGGACAGAATATATAATCAGATTTAGTTATAAAGTTCTATGATTCTTTGACTGTTGTGTTCTTGAATCAACCAGGAATGGTTATATTTAAGAAGCAATAAAATCCAGATAGGCTACTGCCATTGCCCCCTTCTATCCTCTGTTCTCACTTCTCTGATAGCAACTGTTAGTAGCTCTCTGATAGCATTTCAGCATACACAATCATCATCTTTGAACCTCCACAATTACCAAATCCAATCTATTTGCTGTTGTTCTCCTTTTCGGGACCTCTCTGTAGCACTTGATTCCAGTGATCAACTGCTCCTTAAAATTAATTCTTTCCTTGGCAAGTATGGCACTATCCTGCTTCTTTTCCATCTCAAACTACTCCAACAGACTCAACTTTGACTTTACTAATCATCTGCTTTGTGATAGTTTAGCCTAGCTGGAGCTTTTCATTACATGTGGTACGTGTATACCCCAAGTTTCAATAATCCCCTCACAGCTTTTTCCCCATCCCACAAAGTCTTTCTAGGAGATCCCATTCCTACTCATGACTTGAAATTTCACTTATGTAACATCTCTCACTTGTTTGGTCAAAATTCCAATCAGGTATCTCCAACTGCCTAGCAAGCAGTTTCACTTGGACGTGCTTCTACCACCTCAAATGCAACATATCTCAAATCAACTATTTGTTTCCCCAAAGTAGTTCTTTCTCCCCAGCAGTAGTACAGGTTCTACCTTTTATTCAAAACCCTTGAGCTGGATGTAATTTTAAATTAGATATTTTCAAATACTAGAAGAGTAATATGTTACATATACTACATATTTTTAACACTCCCAAGAGAATCTCAGCATCCAAATTCATCCCTTTGATTGAGCTAGATAATAATATGAGAGATACTGTCATCTTTACAAATACGCTAAGGAGTAGAGTCAGGGAAACAGGCAAAGATAGGTCAGGAGGTTAAGCCGAATATTTTTTCTCACCATAAATATAGTAATTATAAGGAGCAAAACATATGGTTATTTACACAGTAAATAAAGATACAAATAACTTCTTAGTTCAGGTAAGGCTTTGCTACCAAAAGGCTTAAGGTCAGATCATTGAATATGTTACCAAAAAAAGATGATTTTCAGAGCTATTAGAAACTGAGGATTGTGAATTAATATTAATGATGGTGATAAAGATATTAAGATAACACCTATTTATTGGAAACCAACACTCAGGTACTGTTAGACATTTTACATATATAACAATAATAATAGAAGCGTGCTTGCTATGAGGTACTCTTATGTTCTTCATTTTACATATAGGAAATTTGTAAAGTACTACCGTCATTTTTTAAGTTATCCAGGCTGGAAATCCAGAGTCATTTTTAATTCTGCTCTCTGATCAGTAACCCAATCATGGGAGTGATATTCTATCACATTCATAGGACTGGCCGACACTCAAGAGGAGGGGAATCCTCAAGGATGTGGGTCAGTAGGGGGTGAGAATCTTGGGGCCATCTTAGAATTCCACCCAACTCAAGCAATAATTTAGATCAACTTTGAATGAGCATTTAAATTTTGGGGAGCATGCGGCTAAAGAGAAAGAGAATCACATTTTTTCCCACCATTCCGTATTCAGCAAGTGTGTGTGTCTGAGTATCAGATGAGAGATTTGTAGCTGATGTTCTCTCACTGCGTGCTTTTCTTACTGCCGCATCCTGCCACTCTCTGATTCTATTATTTACATATACACATTATTTATATAGCTTGGCGCTTAGCTGTATAATCAGGTGCTAAATTGAAAAAACAGCACGTTTTCCCCTAAGATTGGAGGAGAAACTGGGTATGTTGGACTTATGCTGGTAGATCGCCAACACTGCATCTTCCTAAGAGATCTCAAAGGTAATTTTGTTTTTACGTTGTTTGCACTTTATACTCAGTTGGGTTACTGATCAGTGGACGCCGAGTTCAAAAAAGGGAGATTGTCCTCTGGGGACCTGATCTAAACAACTGAGCATTTAAGGCGATGGGGGTAGGGGGTTGAGGGGACACGGGTCTCTCCTGAAGGAAGAGATTAAGAGATTCATAGAGTGAGAGACCTGTGCAGGGGGTCCTTGTGACAAGGACCTGTGAGTGGCTTCTAGTTGCTGAGAGTGGACCCAGCCAGCATTAGTTTGAAAATTGGACTTCAGTCATGTAGCTGCAAGAAAATTAATTCTTCCAACAACTGGAGGAAGGCTGGAAACAGGTCTTTCCCTAGGGAATACCCAGCTTACACCTTGATTACACCTTGATGTTGGCCTTGGGAGATCCTGAGCAAAGGACCCAACTAAAATGTGCTGACCTCTTGACCCATGGGAACTGTAAGATAATAAATTTGTGTTCTTTTAAGCTGATAAATTTGGTATTTCATGAGGCAGCACAGAAAATCAAATACATCTGCTTTCTATATATTAGGCACTGTCCTAAGCACTTTCTATAATCTTTTAACTATCCTTATTATAGAGCTGAGGAAAATTAAGTTTAAAGAGGTTACATAATTTGCCTAAGTTTGCATAAGTAGGAAGGGACAGAGACAAAATTTTATACCTAGATTTATTTAAAAAGCTCATTTTCTTAACCACTTCTGATAGGGATGTGGGCGTTGTACTTTGGCCTTACTGCCTCAGCTAATGTTCTGAATATCAGACTCCGTGCTTTTATCAAACCCTGTGTGGATGTTTACTCCTTTCTGCTGAGAATTTTCTTATTTTATTGATATTCAAAAGAACCTGTTAATTTATTTCATTAAACATTTATGAAACACCTACTGTAGGAAAATAGTGAATGAAAGCTGGGAGAACTCAAAGATTAATAAGACAGCTCCTGGCTCTCAGGGTTCTTGTATACTACTAGTGGGGAAACAAACTCATACACAGATACCGCAAAGGAGTAAGCCTAGTCTCAAGATTCCAAGACAAAACATTTTATTCATTCACTTGACTGAAAAAGGGATGTTTATAGAACAAGATGCAAAGACGCATTTATATGATCACTTAAATGAGATTTGCATGTATGGGAATTTCCTAGTTCTATAAGATTGGAAAATAAATGAACCCTAAGTAATTGTAATATCTACTTCTAAAATTTAAGATGATAATAGTAATAACTTCAGTCATTGTGTTCTTACTAGAGCTAAGCAATGTGCTAAGTACTTACATTTCCCCATTTAGCGCTCACAAAAAACCTATGATATAGATATTCTGGTTGTTATTTTTATTATTGTTATTCTAATTTTGCTAATAAACTAAGAGGTTAAGTAACTTGTGTAACATCACACAACTATTGATACAAAGTGGCACAGATTTTAAACTCAGGCAGATTGACTCCGGTACATACACCCTTACTGGGTACGACTTTTACAATATGACTATTTTATTAAAGAGGGAAGATAATGAGGAAATACAGGCCATGTGGAGAATGGGATAGGTGAAGGGAGATACACAGAGATAATCGCTGCACTCGATCATAGAATTAGCTATGTTTCTCAACACACAAGGCAAAATGGGAAGTAATGTGATTTACATAGTCCAAGTAATCTGAAAACAGTTACTGAAATCTAAGAGAAATTAATAATTATAGTCCTACACAGGATTGGGAGGGGACTTTGAATGACAGTATATAATATTTTACATAAGATTTTTTAAATTTGTTGAAATTGATTTTCACTTAAAACAAGAACAAAATAGTAAAGTTTTGAAAGGGTATGTAGAAAATGAGTTAACATAGTATATTCATGTACCCTTTTACTTAACTAGACACAAAGGGAATGGCTGGTTAATAGTGGTTTACAAATTGCAGATCACACATCAACAGTGGGTGTGTGTGTATGGCATATATCTTAAAGATAATGTGTGATAAAATTTTTTGTGTGTCTGTAGACTCAAATTTACGTGTCATCTTATAAACATGATTCGCATTCTTAAAAAAAGTTTGAAAGCTGCTGTGTTAGCTTTGACTATTCATCTTGACTATCAGTTATCTCAGCTGGGATCTTGTCAAAAGCTCCATCAAGAAAATGAGATTGAAATTATTAGAGAGTACTTGGAGAACCTTTTGAAGTGTTGATTAAAAGGAGACCCTCAAACTTTAGATTTCAGGCAGAGAGTGGAAAGGATGTTTTTTTGTAGTTAAAGATGTTTTTATTTATACTGAAGGGGGGTATCTCATTTCTGCAGAAGGGGACTGCAGTAAAGTATACAAGAGGGACAAAAGCACTCCTCATGAAGGATGAAATCTATTTGATTTCTGCAAATGCAGGAATGCCCCCCTCATTCTTTCCCATGCACTATTTTTAGGGTAACCATGTGGCCTGAACAGTCTTGGTTACATAGTGGTCCTGCTGTAATTACTAATAGCTTGCCATTCTTCTCTACTCCTGGTTGGATGATAAATTACATGACCACCCTTTTCACAGCAAGGATGAAATGTCCCTGCCCTAAAAAGACATATTTGTAGAGAAGGACTGTGTAGCAAATATGTTCTATCCTTTCATTCAAATTATGACTTCCTTGTGCTTCCCTTTCTCCTGGCAAATCCTCGGAGACAGTTGTCAGAGGAAATTTTATCGTTCTCCTATTGAGGAGGGTCATTGAAAACCACAGCAGTGTTTCCTCCAACTAAAGCTCAAGGACTCGGGAGTCCTCAGATCATTCTCAGCTAACTGAGCTTCCAAAGAGAATTTGGGAAAATTTTTAAATTTCATTTTAAAGTTATTCTAAATTTTAATATAATGTAGGTATACTCTGTATCATCTGGATGGTCACTATGAGATTCTAATGTTTAAGAAGGTGTTTCTATTATCATCAAGAAGTATTATTTTAATATTTGTGAAATAATAACAAAAAAACCAAAGCTGTTCTCAACACATAAATTCTATATTTATAGAAGTTGGAGACAAAAGAACATCATAAAAAACCATAAATGTGAAGATTTTTCTATAGTTCAAATAGAGAAAATTGAAGGAAGAATTGAGAAATCATATGATGAATGATAACTGAGACACACTGAACTTCAAAACCCTACACCTTAATAGTGAGTACCATGCTCAGATTTCATGTGGCAATATAGTTTTAATGGAACGGCATCATTTCAGATGTTAAATTAATGCTATTTATTTCAATTTTATTTTCTTATTATTAAAAATTGTGATAGTTTTGTGGAATCTAGAGTTGTATAAAACTGTACGTACACAGAATTTTATACACAGTTCTGTTCATTCATGTTTAAATAAATATTATAATAAAACACTGGGGCCCTAGAGAATGTTCTTGCTTTTTTTTAGAAAAGGGATACTTATACTAACAAATTTTGAGATAAAGAAGAGTGGAAAACATTATGCTTGGAAACAAATGCCAGTCTGCTGCAAAAGAGAATCAGAAACAGAAACAACCAGGCTTCTTGGCATGTTGGCTTAACAGAGATGCCAGTTTAGCAAAATGACTGCAGTTGCCAATGAACTAACATGGCCAGTTGTACTCTTCAACAAGGGTCTTCCACCTGCTTCTCCCTGTCATTCCCATCACCTATTCAGAGCTTACTCTTCTTATTTACCAACTCCTCTTAGACCTATTTTGGTTCTCCACTATTGCCTTTCTACTTTCTCCCTTAACTTTTGTACAAAATATTAGTCCTTTGCTTCAACCTCAGTTATGGTCAGAGAACTTTTGTAAAGAGAAGAGACTGGATTAAATAAAATAACAACCTAGAACAATCCTTGGAATATAGTAATAGCTCAAAATATATTCACTTTCAGTATCTTAAGAATGAAAAAAACAAACACCACATGTACTGTCTAATAATTTGGAACTAATTGATTGACATACATGGGCACAGAAAGAAGTAAAAATTGTTGGAAATCAAAAAGGGGGGAGGGGGGAGTGGGGAGAAGTAAAAACCTGTCTAACAGGTACGATGAATAATATTCAGGGGATGGACACAATTATAGCCCTGACTAAAGTATTATAAAATTTATACATGTAACAAAAACATTTGTACCCCCTTAATATTTTGAAATTAAAAAATAATTAAAAATATATATTCACTTTCCTTAGGGATAATCTATTTTACTTTAAAGATTAGGCAACCAAAGTTTAGAAAGTTCTAGGCCTATTTAATGTCACAGATCAAGTGAAAAGCAGAAGTAGTTCCAGATCACATTAAAAAAAAAAAAAAAAGGCCGGGCGCAGTGGCTCACGCCTGTAATCCTAGCACTCTGGGAGGCCGAGGAGGGCAGATTGTTTGAGCTCAGGAGTTTGAGAAAAGCCTGAGCAAGAGCGAGATCCCATCTCTACCAAAAATAGAAAGAAATTAATTGGACAGATAAACATATATAGAAAAAATTAGCCGGGCATGGTGACGCATGCCTGTAGTCCCAGCTACTTGGGAGGCTGAGGCAATAGGATTGCTTGAGCCCAGGAGTGTGAGGTTGCTGTGAGCTAGGCTGATGCCATGGCACTCACTCTAGCCAGGGCAACAGAGTGAGACTCTGTCTCAAAAAAAAAAAAAAAAAAAACCCTGGGGTAACTGATAAGTTTATAAAGAATAAGATTCTTCTATAGTTTCTGCAAGTGTTTCTTTAATAATCCATTTTTGACTGTCCTTGATGTGAAGTACAATTTCTTTTTCTATTTTAAGACAGTCTCATCTTCTGTTTTTCCCCTAGATATTCCTTGTAGGTTTGAAGTATCCTCTAGAAGACAATTATGGATTTATCCATTGGCATTCCAACCTTATTATTGAGCCTATTTCATTTTGAAATTTTCCCACACGGTATACATGCTTCAGCATGCCTGTAATATAGTGGATTCTCTATTTAATTTACATCTGTCAGTCTGATGCACAAGCTTTTGAAAGTGGTTTGACTATTCCTTCAATTCACTATGGGAAAACTAACTATTGTAGCCTAAAACATACCTGTGTTGTTGCCAGACAGTAACATAAGAACAAAAAGACTATATTTTTAAATATATCTAGATCACTGCAAAAATAACATCAGGTCCCCTAGTAGAATTCTCCCTAATTATAGAGGGGGAAATTTAACAAGTTACTTAAAGGGCATCCCAAGCAATGAGTTGGGACACTTTAACCATTGTGATAATTAGGTTTTGTCAGTAGGATTATTGAAATTTTGATGAAGAAAGTAAAAGAGGATGTAACAGTGTGAGAGAGAGGAAAAGAGAGAGAGATTGAGAGGTACTGGACTTGAAAGCAAAGGGCCTAGTATGAAACGCTAAGGGCTTGGATTTCATTTCAGGTAATGAGGAGTCATCGAAGAATTTTAAGCAGGATAATGACATGATGGGATTTCATTGCAGGAAAAGCACTTTGGCAGCAACAGAGTATAGATTGTGAGGTGTGAGGCAGCAGATAAGAAGATGAGTTGGAAAGAAAACTGAATAGTTCAGGTGACCATAATTAAGGCAATGTCAATGGTACTAAAAGAAACTAATAAGAAAGATAGGACTTGGTTATTATTTAGAGGTGAGACTAAGGAAAAGGAAAGAGAAAAATGGAACATGACTTCCAAATTTCTAACTTATGAAGCCAGATGTATGGTAGTGCTTCATAAAACAAGAAGAAGAATATAAGTCAGGAAAGTTAGAGGTAAGGACATTCACTTCCATGGCCACAATTTCCTCAAGGAATTAGGATGCAGTAGCATCCTCTGAGAGAAAAGAGGAAGGTGTTTATATAGGAGAGTTGTACAGAATAGTTAAAGTTTTAAAAACTCACTAACAGAAATGAAAAAGGACACTGGTCAAAGAATAGCCAAAGCTATTGAGCAGTGTAAAAATTTTAGCAAAGGCAGGTGAGCATGAATTTTTGGTGAAATCAGTCTGCTATGCTGTATGATTTTCTTTTTTTCCAAACAATCCTCAGCCATGTAAGTAGAGGCATGGACTAGGGGACTGACCTAGAACTGCAAATTTAAATAACAAATGCAAGGAAATGTATGAGTAAGAGGGAGATGAAAGCTTTGTGAAAAAAAAATTTTAAGGCATTAACCATAGAGTTCAGGATGAAAAAGGGGGGAAAAAAACAGGAGGGGTAAAAGATAGTCTTCAGGGGGATGAAGGTTTAAAAACTACAGGTATCACCTTATAGTATAGTTTGAAATCTAGTAAATTGATGCCTCCCAATTTGTTCTTTTTGCTAAAGATTGCTTTTGCTATATGGGGTCTTCTCTGGTTCCATGCAAAGCATAGAATTATTTTTTCTAGATCTGCAAAAAATGATGTTGGTATTTTAATAGGGATTGCATTGAATCTATAGATCATTTTGGGTAGTAAAGACATTTTAACAATGTTGATCCTTCTGACCCATGAGCATGGTATGGTTTTCTACCTGTTTATGTTCTCTGCTATTTCCTTACAAGGCAATGACAACTAAAACAGGATGGTACTGGCACAAGAACAGAGATAGAGACCAATGGAACAGAACTGAGAACACAAATATAAGCCATTTAATTTTTTTTTCTTTTTTTTTTTTGAGACAGAGTTTCACTCTGTTGCCCTGGCTAGGGTGAGTGCCATGGCATCAGCCTAGCTCACAGCAACCTCACACTCCTGGGCTCAAGTAATCCTTCTGCCTCAGCCTCCCGAGTAGCTGGGACTACAGGCACGCGCCACCAGGCCTGGCTAATTTTTTCTATATATTTTTAGTTGTCCGATTAATTTCTTTCTGTTTTTAGTAGAGACGGGGT